>KV745189.1:0-34513 GCA_001692735.1 Lepidopterella palustris CBS 459.81 | reverse complement strand
TTTTATATTTTTTATATTTTTTATATTTTTTATATTTTTTATATTTTTTATATTTTTTATATTTTTTATATTTTTTATATTTTTTATATTTTTTAATATTTTTTTAACCCTTTTTAAAAACTTAACTAAATATAAATTATTTTTAAAATAAACAATTTTTAAATTTTAAGCTTTTAAGTATTAGGCTTACGATTTTTAAATAATTATATAAAAGTTTAAAAATGGCGATCTGTTTTGGTAGGGTATATAGTGAGAACGTGCACGCGTTGGAAGCGCGCACGACCCAGCGGGCACATCTGACGGAGCTCTAACACCAAGCTCCACAATAAATCTTCCATCCCCGTCAGTGCGACAGATTGGCATTCGATTAAAGAGTACATTGATACGTCTATCAGTCAAATTGTTTGGAACATTTTGTCTTGACTCCAGGCCAGCAGATGTCACTAGCCAACACAAACTTCCCGGTGGTGATAGGCGCGTTTCACCGGTAAGCGCTCAGCCACACAACAAAGAGACAAAGATCCACCATTGGATCGACAATAGGCGTTCAATAAAACAAGTTTTAAGACCCTTGTATTAGCAAGCGCTCGAGTATTTTTAGCAGCGAAGCATATGTAAAGCCATGAGCAGCTTTAACTCGGCCGATTTCTCTAAACCTGCCTTTCTACTGTTCCTTCCTGGCCGCACATCTTCCTTCAACAATACTAATGAGTATATGAACTCCTAACGTGTCCTTGCTATCCTCTTTTTGTTCAAAATGTTTGGCTCCGCCAACTGCACTCAGGCTCCTAGTGAGGCCAAAACCGACGCTGGCGTCGCAGGTGCAGGAGTATGTTCCGCAACACCCACCAAGAAACAAAATTCGCGAAAGCTAACAACCATTCCCGGTCCTCCTTTCCTTCATAATTACCAACGGCCTCGCGCTCCTTCTGAGCGCCTACATCATCATTCTCAACCTCCGCAAATCATCTGAAGCCAAGATCGTTCGCAAACTGCTTCTCTCCTTCAGCGACCAGCAAATCATCACCGGGATCGGCATCCAATCGATCGGCCTCGCGAAAATGGAAACCATGATTCCTTACCACTTCTTCATAGTTTGGATGCTCTCCCTGCTCTCAACCTCCACTCACTTGGCCACCCTCCTCGCCCTCGTCAATGATTTCAAACGCGATTGGGTTCTCCGCTGGCTGCGCCAATTCCTCATGTTCATCAACCTAATCCTATCCAGCGTCTTTGGCATCTTCGTCCTCAAATCCGTGATGAAGAACCTCGCGCCAGCTCTCCCCATCGGCTGTGTATGGACCCTCCCATCTAAAAACACTCCCTCGAACGCCGGGATCTCCATCGCCGGCACCATCGCTGTGATAGCCGGAAACTGCATCGTCTTTGCTCTGTGCACCTGGTACTTGCACAACCGTAACAACCAAAAATGGCTCAAGATCATCCAGGTCGCCGGCATGCTCGTCCTCATCGCCACCGGTATCGGCGCTACCATCAGAGTCATACTGCTCTCGCAAGCTTTCGGCACACCCTCAGTCCCTCTTGAAGATACGGGTGAGAAGGATTGGAGCTTCGGACAGCTCCTTCCGCTGTTGTTGCTGCTGCTACCACTTATATCGGCGATTGAGATATTCCGCGGTACGTACCTGCCCAAATTCAGTAATCTTTGAGATTTGCTCTGACGCTTCTGCGTGATGTAGGAGAAATGAAGGTTCCACATTCCACCGTGGATGACGAGCACACGCCGCTATTCAATGGTGAGCTTGAGGACAAACCGGACGGACAAGTCAGAACGTCGTTCCAGCCGAATCCCCTTTGGGGCTCTCAGTCCAATCTTTTCAGGAAGTAGAATAGTTCTAATATGAGCAATAATATTGCATTCCTCCAAAAAAAAAAAAAAAAAAATCTCCCCATATGCGACTCCCGTGTCAAATGCACTGCTGATTACGTTGGCTGGAGAACTCCGGCCAATATACAACGCCGTCCAAACTCCCTTTTGATTGAACATTCCGAATGGCTTCCACACGTTTAGTTGCGTACACTGGGGACATATTTGGGATAAGGGTAGAATATTTTCCCGACGATTAAAAGGCAATGGTGAATGGTAGGGAGGGGAAAGTGAAAGGAGAGGAGTTGGTGGAGGGGAAGAGGGCAGAGGAAAGGGTGGAAGATACGATGAAACTGGATTGACTTAGTGGCGGTTCCAGAGACGCATAATCACGAGACTGAGTGGGAGCATGTGGCCCAGGAGGATGACTAGTTGCAGATCTTAAGAAACATGCAGATGAAAGCTGTTGGCAATCCCACGAAATGACAGCCTAACAAATCGCAAAATCTCGTAAGGGCGATGAAAATATGGAGTCGCCGCTTAGACACATAACGTAACCCATCTTTCCAGCTCGTCCTTTAGGTGATGCAGTGCTTCGCCCTTCGCCGTTGATGATGCCGTGAACGTACAGTACCACTCACCAATGAGTTCGCAACATCCACCCTGGTACCGGACGGCAAATGGGACAGGCCCTCAAAGCAGTACATACAATTGGAGTCATCTTCTTAAGGGTCGGCGGGCCCTAATCCCAGAAATCCAGAGTGTGTTCTGAAAGCACTGCGACCCTGGGAGACTCTCGTCGCTTGACGCTGGAATAGATGAGGTTTGGAAGTTCCTTGCACCATGCAAATATGCGCTAGATCGTTGACAGGGAGGTACTGCACATCTGGGTACCCATGGCCAATTAGCCATCTTTATATCTTTGTGTATTAACTCCTTACTTGGGAAGAATTCTCGATGGAGCTGGGTGGCTTTGCGCAAATCACTTAAGCAGTTGATCATATCTCTCCCAGAATCTGCTGCCGGCTGCTGGCTTTTCCAAATCTGTAATTTGCAGGGAATATCAGCCTATGCGGCTATGTTAATAGAGTATTAAGGTTATCAGAGGTGGTGAAATCATGACTAGCTATGCTCATCCAATGATACAGCATGGGAGCCAAAAGCCCCGAGTCCGACGGTGTCGAACCAAAAAAAGACCGGCCCTATTGGCCGCGGCCGAATAAGACCCTTTATAAGTTCAACAGATGGTGTCTCCCAAATATTTCCCACTTGGGAAAAAAGATCGAATTCAATTCCGTGGGCATGCAAAAATAGTCCGTCAGTAGGTCCTATTAGCCGAATCTCTGCTGAACGCCCGCCGGCATCGTATGGCTCCTTATTGGCATTGCCCAGCCGGAGCATTCACTGTCCTCCGTGTGGACCGATCTGAACCCATGCCGGCGATTCCTCTAGCGTCTTGGGACTCTGAACCACCCAAAATAGCTTTAGAGAATTGGTCTCGTATATAATATTTCCAGCGACTCAGACATTGATGTCATGGACGGATAGAGAGCAGTCTATAAGCTCGTTCCAACGGCTCTCAAACTGAGTATGTCGAACTGCCTGGTGTTCGTGGGTTCATAAGTTCAAAATCTTCCAATTTTTCTGTTTCTATAAGAGGAGAGGCCATATATATATATATATATACATCAGGTAGTCACGTGTATTTTTCCTAAGCAACTTGATTTGTGCGAGTTCAACAGAGTAGCCCAATGACTTGATCTCTGGGGTCCGTTGATAAGCTATTCCAAGTCTCATATGGCTGTTTCAGCAGGGTAGCTCTCGATAGCGTAAATCCAGAGAGTATTTCACAAAACAGAAAATAAAAGGCAGTTTGAGAGATACGATAAAAAGGCGTTGAAAGGCTGGCTTCGGAGAGTACGGCTGGTCTTGGCGAACCACGTAACTACCGTCCCTGCAAGGCTGAGAAACTGCTTCCGGCCTTAGATTCTCTTTCATCTTCCATCCATGTGTCGAAACCCTCACGGTCAGCGCGGGCGTTCTTCCACTACTCATCATGCCAGCCTTTGGCTGGTCCGTAGGTGACTGCATTGCTTCCGCAGACCTTATCATCCACATCCTCAAGTCCCTCCGCGATACCGGCGGCGCCTCGTCCGAATTCCAAAAACTGCAAACTGACCTCGAGTTTCTCAAATTGGTACTCGAACGGATTAAAATCGTGGATGTAATCACTCCGCAAACCCCAGCGGCACAGGCAGCCAGCGCTGCGAAGTTCGTGAACGCGTCCCAGGCTACGCTGACAGCCTTGCTCGACAAGATCAGCAACTTTAAGAATTCCCTGGGAGAATCGGCTTCGAAGGGCAAAGTGAAGAGTGGGCTTAGGAAAGTGCAGTGGGCGTTGATGTATGCGGATGATGTTGCGAAATTTCGGCAGATACTAGCCAGTCAAACGGCGAGTTTGACTTTGTTTCTTGAGACGCAAAATATGTTAGCCAGGGATTCTCGTAGGTCTTGAAAACTACACTGACGATAGTATAGTGATATAACGAAGACGCTTGCATCCGATGTCAAGGCCTCGCAAAGTACTTCTGCATCAACTGCAGCATCCCAAGCTACAGTACTGCAGGGTGTTGAAGGGGAGCTCTCTAGATTGTCAATCACCGTTAACGATGGTCTTCGGTCATGGAAAGAGGACCAGAGCCTTCAGAACCTTAAGATGGCCAGGGAACTTGCAGAGCGTGACAATCGAACTATGACCCAGATTAATCGCTGCATTAACGATGGCCACCGAACCTGGAATCGACTGATCGAAAAGAGTGAAACTCATCAGAAAAAAATTGAATCGCTTGAGGATGTTGCTATCCAACAAAATTCTCTATTGGATACCCGTTTGACAAGTCTTCATACTTCTATGGCGGAGAACACGAAGGAGCTTGCAGACTTGTGTTCCGGTATTCAATCCGCAACTCAATCGTTGAAAGCAGCGGCTCGCCGTTTCCATTTTTCGACATCCAATTACGGATCGAGCTCAAGGCTGCTCTCTGATCGGACTCTGGAGCCTTCGCCTTTTCGAAGTACCGACCAGGATCGATTTGCCGACGTCTCTAACGGTACACATCACACCGACCGGAAACGCGCTGCATATAATCCAATAACGCCGTGTCGAAGGATAAAGAAGGAGCAATGGCCTCGCTCTATCAATAATCTGAAAGGTTTCATTTCGCGGCTGTGAGTGTATGCCATCAAGCTGGAGAGGCTTTGTTTAACCCACGAGAAATCCTAGGGTCGAGACCGTAATCATCGGGTTGTGGCTGGCGCTTTGGTGAATTCCCTTCCACAATTAGTGAACTGATATATAGCATACTAACGTTCTCAGGAAATTGGTTAGTAGAGCGTTAACAGGTATTCAGGCTGTCCGCGGAGCGATACTTTATAAATGTCCTCCATTGCTCATTCAGAATGGGGTAGAGCTTTTGGACGCTCTTGGTCGGGTTAGAATTCTGCAATATGATGTTTGCCGAGATTGGCAGGTAAGAGAGTTCTCGACAGTGTGGACGTTTGCTTACATGGCAGAAGACATTTGCGTTCATTCTTCAACGCCAGTTTCTGAACCAAACTGGGTATGAAAAAGTCTGCAGTGGAGAGTACTTTCTGCTTGATCTGTTTCAAAGAATCGATTACCGAAGAATTCGAACTGGTCAAATGCAATATTTCCTGGCTCCAGGATAGTCATGTCAATGGTCATGACTGAACTAGAAAGCAAATCAGGAACCTGTCCACGCCCGGAATGCCAAGCAGAGATGAGAGTGAAAGAGCATCAACTGACGGCACAATGGTGAGTTTATATCGCCATTCACGAGTCCGGACGATTCTGACAGAAAAAGTGACTTTTGCAATTTAACTTTCTACCTTTATGTTGAAGAAAATATGACTGCGGAAGGGAAATATCTCGGCAAGAAAAGAGCGAGGAAGAGGAAGCAAGGCCTCTCTCGGGGATTAAGTAGAGAAAGTAAAAAGACACAAGAAACGAGAGAGCTTTCCGTGTATCGACAAGTACACATACGGCAAGCGCCCTCTACGGAAGCCGCAAAAGAGCACTTCTCTTCTCCCCGAGCACGGGTACGCGAGACTGAGGAAATATTGCAAAAGAGATATCCCGGAAGCAGAACACATGGTGGGTTGGACACAGTACCACCCGATATGTGGATATGCGACATATGCAACGGACCTAATCTGATTCCTTTGGCTGCGGAACGCTGCCCAGTGTGTGGGTATGAGAGGAATCCATTGTCCTTGGACTAGGGTGATTATTACAATATTTATTGAATTCGAATCGTTTCCTAACGCTGCATAAGCGAAGGCTTTGATTCAACCTAGTGCTTATGCATTGTTAAAGGAAAATAAAACCAGCAGACGTTAGCTCGTTTGTTTGAACAGCAAACTTTTAAACTCGTGGTAAAATTCTAGTGAAAGTTATAGACTTTTAGCTTCATGCTTCAAAATGGGTGATAGGAGTAAGAGTACCGGTCCAAGCAACCTTGGAGTTGAATACAGCTATCAACGTATGGTATTCGATATCCTATACGCCAAATCTGGGCCCAGCCTCGAAGGTCGAGGAAACTCACCGACGAATTCCGCGACCTCTTTGCACTCCGCGACAAACTCGCCCGTCCAACTCCCTCCAAATACTCGCTCCAAACCCCAAACCCCACCACCTGCCTTGATTATTGGAGATAATGCATAGAAGACCTCAAGAGCTCTTAACTTTCGCGCCAAATGCGAAGTAACAGTCCAGCCTAGCCAGATAACGATAGCCATAATCGATACTATACAGACATAACGGTAGTTACATAATTAAGTAATATCTCGCTTTAGGTTGACTGGGGTACTTTAGGGCTAGATATCGATAATCTTGATGACGCAATTCTGAGAGTAATGTTATTTGGCACCCAAAAATTGTACAGGTGAGCCCAGGTTCTCTAGGGTTTCCTTTAGACGCATTTGGCTTCCTAAAACTTCAGAACAGAATCATTCATGGAAGACGTAAACCTTTAAATGGCGTGCGGATTCCGATACCTTCGGGACTACTGTAGGATATACAAAATCCTAATACTCAGCGTCCAAGCCCCTCGTCTCCCTGGGCAACATCCCGCTCCAACTCCTCTCCTCATTCCTCTCCCTGTCCTTCTCCCTCTCCCGCTTCTCCTCCATCTTCCCCATCGCCTCCTCCGTCAACTCCTGCCGATTCATCCTCTCAAGCACATCATTCTTCCTCGTCCTGCGATCTCCGACCAAAATGAGAACTCCTGCAATCGCATTGCAACTAATAGAACAGCATAGAATAACTGTCGTCAACGCAAACGGCCTCCTCTTATAATATATCGCCCACGTACACGTCCCGAGCGCAATCTGGAATATCGAATGGCAATCCAGCAGCACCACGACGGCAACGAGGAGTTTTAAGGGGAAGGCGTAGTGTGTCTCCGTCTCATGGGGTTTGTAGAAGGAGTGGCTGGAGGAGAAGATGGTTTGGTGGTGTTCAAGTTTTGCTTGCTGGGTTGGGGACAGCATGGTGAATTCCCATTGTTTTTCGACGTCGTATTCTTCGCTTTGCTTAATTGGTGCATTTGAGGCTGGGAGGTCGTTGTGGTCGTGGAGCTCGGGGAGCATTTCGTGGGAGCGGCGTTTCCAAGTTAAAAAGTGGTAGTGTGCGATGAAGATCATGTGGTAGGTGTCAACGGCGCGGAAGGGTGCGAGACCGTCGCCGACGACGGCGAATAGGGCGACCATTATGTTGTCGATTACGTTGATGATGTATAGTTGCTTTCCACCAACATTAATCCAGCCTGGTATTGTCAACCGGGATCATTGTGATAGGCCATTTCCTTCGGGCGAGAATAAGGGGAGCACGCACCGATGAGGAACAAAACCCATGCAAGCCCAAATAGAGTGATAAGAGTGGCATATAGAGTGACAGCGAAGCCGAGTGCTGAGAATAGGTTATTAGCAAGTAGTCTCCCAAAAAACTTTCAAATTGTGTGGTTCCTGCTACTCACGTCTTCGGACATACTGCCCGAACCCTTTCATCGTCCGCTTAAATCTCGATCTCTTGGAATGCAGCATATGCCGAACATGGTCGTTCAGTTCTTTCTTGTCCGCTTTACTCCAGTGGGAGACAGAAGCACCGTGAGGCAAGACCGCATAGCGAGAGTCGCTGAGGGTCGAATCAATGGTAGCAACTGTTTGTGTATCGGTCTGAGCGCGCCGGAGGGTTGGTACTTCATCCTCTTGCTCCGCTGGTTCTTTGCTGGCAATCTCGGCGTCGAACTGACCCATTTCTGTCATTTCACTCGCGCGGTTTCTCAGGATGTAGGTTGGTCTCCGGTTTACCCATCTCCCCAAGTTGGGAATGAAGAGGGAATTTTGAACATTGGTTAGAGAGGTGAGTGCGGCAACCTCAGGATCTAATCAAGCGGTTAAATCAAGGTGTAGTTGGCAGCTCGAAAGAGTGCCCAAGAGGCGTACCAATTGTATCAAGGACATCGACCATGCTTGCATCATAGTCGTCCGACGGATCCCCAAGTGCCGCAGAGCCGTTCTCCTCAACAAGCCCTTTATGTCGACTAAATATGGATCGTATACCAACACGGGCCATTTCCCACCGGCTTCGTTGCTGCCCCTCCGTTCTTGTGTCCAGCGATGATGCGGAACCAGCGTCTTGGGTTTCTTCCGGTAGAGTTGGCAGATGCAAAGCGGCTTCCGGTAGTCGAAGACTGAAGGCAGTTCCATTCCCATAGCCACTATCCACGCCTTCAGTATTAACTAAACAATTCGTCCGTGCTGAAGGCATTCGCCGTATCCCAATGCTTGGCTGACGGGACCCAAAATGAGGTCGACGTGCGTGTAGAGGATTTTTCTGGCGGAGCTTGGGTATGTTACTCCCTCGATCTGGCGCTGTGAGTGTGGTAGGGTCTTGTGAAGTACTGACGCATGAATGTCAGCTAGTGTAGAATTCAAGTCGAGGACATGCAGTCCCAGATACCTAGCATGAGGACCTTCAACAGCCTTGTGAACAGCAGCGTCTATACCCGCAGGTATATGCGGCAAAGGCTTGTGTACATCCACAGGCGATTGAATTTTCTGAATTGGCTCTGATGTTGCGAAATCCTGAATGCCCACTCCAGGGCGTGGACCGATTATCCCATCACTGACGCTCGTCGTACTCGCTCCATCGTCTGGCACCGCACTTGCTTGTGGCATAGAAAGGGAGCCACTTACATTCGCCGTCCGAGAGTGTGATATGACCCTATCGCGTGTGGCCTTCGCCGCGTTCTTGAGTCGGTCCATCGGGGTCGAGGAAAATTATCAGATGCGTTTCGAGATTCCTGAAGAGTTTGGAGAACATGTTTATCTGATAAAGGATAGCCAAATACATGGTGGATATTAATCTTGGAAGTGTCACTGTTGACATTGAGATAAGATCAACATGCTTCGATGCGCTATGAGGTCATCGGCTGTTGTACCCCTGCCAGTCAGGGACCGCTGAGAGAAGTTAAGCTCTTTATCAGGCTCGTGCAAACAATAATTTGTCTAGCACAGCATCAATTAGATTTAAAAGCATTGTTTTTAATATATGCACTGGAGGGGAGTGTTGCATTAACGAAATGGAAAATTAGAGGTCATGGTGTTTAGTATTCACTGGTCCCTGCTTCTGCACAGAGTACTATCTTAAGGATCAAGGGTGACTGCTAGCCCGGCCTTGTTTTCTATGATAATCGACTTTCTCACCTCTTCTGCAACCAAATTAACAATGAGGGCGTCATGTCGCTCATTTCACCCCTGTAAAGTCATCGACGGTTGTCAACTTAAGTACCCAAGTTCATCAAATACTAACCGAATACACTCAAGGGCAGCAATCATTAAAGGTATGAGCCACCTCGTGTACAGTCCAACCTTGTGCACACTTTTCTTCTTAACCTATTTAATGTTAACGCCTTAATAGAAGACTTTAAAATTTAAATATATTATACTTTAGTATAAAAAATAATTAATATATAGTAAGCTATTTTAATGAATTAAGCTTTTAATAATAGTATTTTAAAAGCTAATAACTTAATAAATACTACTAATTTTAAAAAGAAACGAAAAAAAAAGGAATAAAAAAAAATTTAAAAGTTAAAATTTACAACTTTAAATAATTTTATATTAACATTCAAACATTTAATATTTAATAGTAGGTAAGGTTTTTTTTGGTAGAGAATTTAGTGTAAATCACGCACGAGGTATAACCGTGAACAAGGCGGCCTTTACCTGTAATATCTATCGGGTCACGTAGCTTGCAGAAAATCTTGTCAAAATACGTTGCCGTACATAGAAGTACTCGCTACATTATGCAAGGTGTTGTGTCGTACACCCACCCCCCCCTCCTCCAAAAAAAAAAAATCCAAGTTTAAACTTGCTATAGAATAGTCTAGAATTTTTATACCCTTGCCTTAAACATTGATCAATTTCACCAGTAGTATAACAACCATGAATATCCGCATCTTCATCCTTGGAAAAGAAGAGATGGAATAATTCCCAAACAACCCCCTCTCCGCGCCGCCCCCCATCTCTCCCACCCTAAACGTTGACGCCAATATTGGCAAATCTATATTGGGCAAGGACGGTAGAATTGCTCAAAGGCCCGAGCTCACGCTGTACCACGCTGCTATGACAGCCCACCTGCGACTCAATCGAAACCCCTCGCAACCAGCACTACCACATCCATTCAATACCTGAATCAAAAGCTCCTCTACTTCCATTCAATACCTGAATCAAAAGCTCCTCTACTTCCATTCAATACCTGAATCAAAAGCTCCTCTACTTCCATTCAATACCCGAATCAAAAACCCCTTCAGATCTCAAATCTAGCTCTTTCAGCTTATCCTACCGATCCTTGTTGAAATGGCCTGGCCATTGGATATTGCGACGGAGATGGCCCTCATCGAGAAGCTTACTCGAGAGGTGCTAGCGGTTACTCAGTCGGCGCATGTAGTTGCTCAGTCAATTCTGGCAGACTTTCAAGCCTTCATTGCTCTCTTCCGGGTCTTCGTTATCCTCATGATTGTTATTGGCGGGCTTCTGTTTGTAGCCATTCCGCTTCTGGCCTTGATTCTCTTCGAGGTGGGTGGAATTAAAGATATTCTAGCGCAATCGGTCGGAAAACAGAATCCTACCATCGTAAAGGTTTTGGTTGCAAAAGACGATGACCGGATTTCTGCGATCATCCATCCCGTTCAGGACAAATTGTTCGGGTCACAGTTGCTATCGGTCCCAGAACATCTCTCAGAGGACACCGAAGAAGATGAGTACAAGACAGAAGTGAGTTTCTCTGATAAAGCTCCATATGTGATTTCAGCGGTTATTATGATTTCTAATCGTTTCACAGTCGTAAACCTATATCAGCCTTCCAGAATCCCCCGAATATTTGCCTATTGCCTCCTCTCTACCGAAGTCCTCGTCTCGAATCGTCTAGTAAAGTCCACATGCTCCTAACTACATACTGGGGGTCGCTCGGGAGTTACAACAGGTTATTGATTGAAGGCAATTTCTCCCTCTGACTGTATAATTCTCATGGGAATTCTTCTGTTGGTTTTGTTTAGTGATGGAACTGGACTCAACTGGATTTCGGGCTAGAGTCTTGAGAGCACCGCTGTTGAACTAAGTTGATTAGTATATTCCTTCTTTGTCATCATATCACGTACCCCAGGTATATATCTTCGTCACTAGCCGACTTTCAATAAAAAGAAATTATTCTTCCTACAGAGTTCAACAATCGCCCTATTGCCATAGTCGGCCTTAAATTCGGACACACCACTGTCGCTCCTTCATTTAGACACTGAATTTTTGACCTCTGATCAGGGCCCCCACTTTACATCAGTTTTCTCAATGCAACTCCAGCTCAAGTCCATCACTAGTTTATTGCTCAATACCCCTAAGTTACAGTCACGGTCTTCTTTTTTTGATGTCCATTTTACCTCTTTTCAAGATCGGATTCACTTTTTATTCTAGACGACCAGCACTGCCTGTTAGTAATGAACATCTTCTACATCTTCTATCAACTCAATAAAAAGAGCGTCCGTCATCCAAATTTCGTAAAAAGCTGCAGTAACTCTTTTTTTTTTTTTTTTTTTTTTTTTAAGAAAAAAGTCTCTCTGGGTCATGATTCGTAAGTACAGAGGTTGACCTGGATACAACACCATCCAGGTTCTCGTTGTCATCTTTTGCATAGATGTTTCGACAAAAATTGCCACTAGGAAGTTGCCCCGGACCCTGACTCTCTACTGCACAGTTCTTGGGAGCATAAAAGCTCCCGCGAACCACCGGTGTCAAAGTCGAGGGTTGAAGCATTCGTCTGTGGCCAAAGTCCAGACACATGACTCGCCACTCAAGCTTAGAATCTTTCATGAGTTGGATCTGGACGACAGTTGAGTTTTCGCTCCAGCCATTTATCTCTCGACGCATTCTCTTGAATGTGCTGTCATCAAAATATGTCATACCTCTGTTGATCGTAGTATGCGATACAGTTTGTCCATAGAGAAATCAATAGCCGCCATAGGGGTCTGCATAGCTTTTGATCGTGGCTCCTATTTTGTTGTTGCGTAAGCCAAGCGCCAAGGAAGTGGACTACATTAAACGTATACAATCCAGTCTATATTCAAATTACTCGACAACTATTAATCTAATTACCGTACAACAATTATATTCTATGAATTATGTTCTCTAGTTTTCCTAGCTAGCTATTTAGCTTCCTAGCGTGCCTTCTTTTGTATTATTTTCTACCCATATACATCCAGACCTCTTGGGCGGCACGATTCTGTTTAACCTTAGTAAACGTTTCTCTAAATATATACGTACTTGCTTACGTAGCTGAAGAAGCCTAGGAGTCTTGATTTAGGCCTCTGGTTACTTAATTACTGCCTTTTTTTTTTCCACCTAGCTACAACGCGTTTAAATCAGCGTAAAAGGCGTAGATCTTTATATATATTATATGCTTTATGTAAATAGCCTCAATACGTTTTAATTATAAAGGTAACTTGTAAGTAGCATATTATAAATAATTAAATTTATGTCTTACCTAGAGGTTTGCAGCTTAAATTGTAGCAAAAAAATTAAGCTACTATTTCTTATCCACGTATATATAAAGGAAAGTATTCACGTGTATTCTTAAGTATTTGAGCTTCTATAAAGGCCTCTTATACTAAAGAGAGCCTTTGCTGTTATTTATGGCTATAATTACGTTAGGGTATACGACTTTAGAGACGTGCTATAAATATAGTGCAAGCAATTTTATTGGTTCTAGCAGTAGCTAATTCTAAGTTGTATTCGCTAGTATTAAAATTCATAATAGCGGTTTGCAACTGCTCCTCTGTATAGGCTATATTGGTCGCGTCACTGGAGTGCTACGGGCAGAAGTCAAGAGCTTATAAAGGAGCGTTAAATAAATGCCAAAGTACAATACTTCGGTGGTGCACAAAACGTTGTGTGAAGAATTAGAATACATAAAGGTCGGGAGACATATAAATATGGACGTTGTCTATGCGTGACGCGTCGACTATACGAAATCAGGTGGCTAGGAATGAGCCAGCATGTGCTAAGGCAGTCACAGGTCGTTACCGCGACACTTGCGTTGTAGTAGCCAAATTTATTGATCGTTACTTCTCTGGATTACCCACTTCCTTGGCGCTAAGCTTACTGCCTCTCGGGCATTTTTGTGGATGATGCGGATTAGGCACTTCTGCTCATCGTCGACGATGTGTACTTTGCAGCTTTGTCCATCGGATCAACATGTCCTCCTTTCCCAGTGTTTACTATCTATCAGCCTCTTCCGTAATCGTAAGGTACGTGCCTCACTGAGTCGACCGCATCGGGCTGCTGTCGGCTCCACTGTGCTCCTTCCCTAGATAAGCCAGTCTACCGGGCCGTAAGAGCACATTTCTCTAGACACAAGCTGACAGCCAAACAATACCCATGAGGTCTCTTAGGCAAATTGTGAGTATTGCTGTGTCCAGACACTTCTAGTCCCAAAAAAAAAAAAAGCTCGAAAAAATTCGGTTACTTTGTGTGACAACAATCAAATCCGTCATCATTGCCAACTTCCCATGACGTTTTCAGTTCTCGAGTCACAACACGAGGGCTCACAATCCGAGATTCTTCGTGTTGACAGATTGTTGTGCCGGAAATCTGGCAACATGATTAACACCGTCAACATGCCAGAACAAAACGCACAAACATGCCCTGATGAGTGACAGCTGTTGTTTTGGGGGCCTCAACTCTCGTTCCTATTTTGCACGTATCTCTCTCTTTCCTGAGCCTTAGCTATCCCTTTCCACATCGTAAAAAATTCATGAATATCTCGATTCAGGCACGCGACTGTACTTTCAGCAAGAATAAAACACAAAACTGACCCGAACCCCATTGAAAAGTTATAATCGCGGATGACGAGTTCTATCTTGCGGGGGTCTTCTTAAGGCTCGCTCTCGTGCGCGATATGCTCTGCGGTTGCGGCGTACTAAACTTTGAATCTTTCTCAGATGGTCACACAGCCTTTTGGATAGCTCTGTAGAAAAAGAATCCACCATATGGCTAACACGGCATTCATGGGAGAAGTCGAGGCAGCGTCATGTTCGTGGTAATTTTAGCCATCTTTTAGCTCATGCATGGCGAGATCTCGAGATTCAGCAGCGCCGCATAAAAGCAATGTCCTTTTTGACAATGAAATGATGACGAAGTTGCGACTTTAGTTGCAGACAGCTCATTTAGCTCTGCCAGACAGAGTAAGAAATTATTCCAAAACATTTCGTGTTTTGCTAAATTATTCAGCCGAGCAAAGCAAGCCACCAGTATAGAGCTGTGGTCTATCCACACAGGTGCTTTGGTAGCTCCTTCCGTGACATCCACTGTCTCGGGAGCTGGATATCGGACCATCGCTTCGATTCGCTTTGCAGAACAGAGGGAACTCCCATACCAACGATGACACATACGGTGATGCTCTCGTTGTTAAACTGCGGTTTCCTCTTCCGGATCATTTGCTTGTTGTATAACCACTTCTACGTCGAATTCTTCCGGCATCTGCACTGGTATCCGTTGGGGTACATTGTCTTCCAGATCCGGATCAACTCCAGCATTCATAAATATGGTTGGCGGATGGTATATATCATTACCCCGTAGGCGGGAATGATGTAAGGTGGTTTGAGCATATCAATTTGAATCTTTCTATTCTCATATTATAAAGAATTGACGCATCCAAAGTTCAGAGGGCATGAGCTTATCAAATCCATGATAGAATGGGTGGACTGACCACCGGCCATTTCGAGGGAAATCACAAACGCCCCTCTACATGCTTGCCACATGTAATTCCCACAGTGCTGTGTTGGGTAGTTGCGACAACGCACATAAAGATGTGGGCCGAGTGAGGGTTTCACATCCACATGAGAATTTAGTAGTCTCCTCTGTTGCCATGCTTTCTAGAACGGTTGGAAAGGGCCTCAAAACATACATTAAAAGACAAGCTGAAGTTAAATGATGGATTTCATCTCCCCTATATGCGCTGGCATCAGGCTAGACAAATCTTCATAACTCCCGAGCTCATGCAACCGACCCGTAAAGGAGCCTAAACTTCTTATGGTAAATAAAACACTCGTGTCGTTATGCACCGTAGTGTCAGACGCATACCGTTGCGGTTCGATCCTTGGGAACAGAATCTGCTCGACTCACATGGATCATCAAGTGAGCTACGTACGGTTATGATGTTTTCGACTTCATCAATATTTCCATCAGAACCGCAGTCACGGGGCTAAATTATCCTCCTCTTCTTTCATAGCTTCTTACTGTTCTTGTATTTGACTCCGAAAATTCTTGCCGATTAGGAGAAGGCGGGAAACCATATGTGGTGCGGACCGGAATTTGTCACTCTCGGTAATCCTTCTTGGGACAAAGGTCGAAGACTGGACCATCAACAGTTTCCACCTCATCATGTCTAGCTTGTTGACCATCCGTCGGTACAGTACAATATTCGCACCGAATCACGCATGAGGATCCATTCGGGCTTTTCTCTACCGCAATCCAAGCATTTGGAAGGCGGCGAGGCCAATGGTCATGGATCTCGTTGCTAAAGGAAGCTAGTATTGGTATTGCAAGGGACCGTGTCTGTTGGTTCATTCTTCCTTTGCAAGCTGTTGTAGGATAGTGGAACAGCCAGCGTCGAACCAGCCCCCATCTCCATTGCGCGCAGGAATGTGAGTTAACAGAGGTATACAATAGTAGAAGTTTTTGCTGTTTAAGCGTAGTCTGATACTGGGGCCATTTCCTTCTGGAAAGTCTTATCAGCGCCGTCCAGCCCGTTTCCGTGCAATGCTTTAAAATGATCGAGAAGGAGGGACACATATTGTTATCATAGCCCAAGGTGACTCGCTTGTACAACGCCACCATCACCGGCACCACATCCTCCTTCCAGGATAGGACTTGGTCCGACGACATGGACTTTTCTCGCGAGAAAAGCTGCCATAGCCATGAAACAAGCACATGCAGTAAATCCTCCAGAGCCCATGGCAGGTGATTGTCTCCTGTTTCTCTCTTGGCCAGATCCAAAACCGTTGGGCCATGTTCTTCCAAGTGCCCCAAACTTTTCATGGAGCTCGGCAAGGCAAAATGGCACATGTGTGTCCCGGATTGCTGGATACAGCAGTGCATACTCGTCGTTTCTATGCCCTGGTCTTGGACATTCGAGCCCCCGCTCATGTCCTTCATATTGAAGCCTCCGTCACATTTTGACATATTGATATTCAGAAAGACCCTGAAAAGTCAAAGAGATGTAGTTTGTCCTGCGGAAGGTCCTCCGGCTTTAGACATGATCGAAGCCTATAGAATGGAAGACGAAGATTCCCATTTGCAGGTGTGACACTTCTGCCGTATAACTCAAACTCCACGGAACTTTGTGGTTCATCTTTTTCAAGAGTACTGCAAGATCTTTGCCATTGTACGTTGTGGTTCCGGCACCAGCAGCGGCAATGCTCACAGTGAAACATTATCTACTTGACTTCCACGGCACGGGAAATGAACTCAGTCCATACTATCCTGACTAGGACGCTAAGCCAATTCCGGTCCGCACCAAATGTGGCCGACGCTGAAGTAGGTTTGGGATTCCAGATCGATCATGGTGTTTCGTTAGGTTTTCTTCCAATCCTGAAGACTGCAGCGATTCCCCAGGTACTCCCAGACGTAGACAAAAAGCGTCTCCCAACGCCACATCAATTTTGGGCAATAGCTGAATTCTGCGAGGCAAATCCCATCTCAAGGTGTTAATTTCTAGCCGCAAAAGTCCATAGGGTCGGAATTGGCCTTCAAGACTCCGTGCGCCAACAAGACGCACCTCCGCATGATCCGAGGGAGTTTGCCAGTCCGACATGGATTCCTACGCAGTCTCCGGGTTGAGGTTTTGAGCGAGAACGCTACTCTTTCCTCTCCAGCTATCAGTGACAACCACTGTCATAGATTACAACCAGTCCATCCAGGCAGCTTGGAAAACTCATAGAGACAAACGCTAGTGAGCGTCCTTAGCGTGAAAACTCTCTCTATGCACTCTAGGGCATTAGAGTGTTCATTTTAGTGCCTCGATTCCTGTCAATTAATAGAATTATAGTAATTAGCGCACTGCCGCGCTTCCAGGCCATGGCGGTGGCATCATTCGCGAGTTATAGTGCAACCTCTGCCAAAACTCCAATCCACACATCCCTTGAAATATCCTGAGTCGCCCGTCCCCAAGTCCCCGTAGTATATAGCGCACAGCCACACTGGCAGGCCATAGAACCCGATGATACAAGAAAGTGTACAACCGCACTCCCAGGCATGTTGTCTGCATGATCCGCTTTCTTCATTAGTACCAGCCTCTCCATTTCTCTTCCCGAATAGTATATGATACCCAGTGCGAGAATGCGATCCGACCCACATAGGTGGTCACAACCCGCGCTATGATATTAGCAACACAGGCATCAATTTTCTTTTGTTGAAATCTGCTTTAGTCCACAAGAACGATTTTTGTGATGCATAAGTTCACACCCCTAACCGCAGCTGAGGCTATCAGGATGGAGCACATGTGGACCGTTCCAGCACAATCCACTGCAGTTTCCCGCACATGACAGAACCGCAAAGTATGAGGACGATCCACCCAAACGAGGAATCTTCGCAATCCCGAGGTGGCAGCACCGACATAAATTGTTTGGTGATATTGCAGGTGCATTCTGCAAAAGCTGTCATCGTTGCAGCAGGCTCCTAATATTTTGTACTGCATAGCCGCGCCCCAGGCCATGTGGAAGACGTCCAGGTTACTATGCTAGTACAATCCCTCCACCTCTTCTGCTCATGATCGATCATGATACAAATGCAGTCCGCTCCATCGAAATATCGGTTGGCAGTGGCGAAGAAAGCAGCGCCACTACCACAAGATTTATCTCGTCCCTATATTCTGCCTAGGTTCCCATGAAATGCGAAGCGTCGGCGTGTACGTGACAGCCGTGCTCCAGGTCACGTACTCAATCTTCTTTAGTATCATCCCTCCATTTGCTCTACTCATGTCCGGCGACCCGGCAACGATGAGGAGGCAGTCCGACTCATGTGATGAGTCCATTTCGACAAGAAGGTGGCAAGAGTAGAACGCATCCGCGTCGTAGCTGCGTTGCGGACGATTTCTCATAAAAATTCTGCGGAGTGAAGTGCTCAACCGTGCCCAAGGCCATACGTTGTTTTCCATGTTTGTTGACTGTGCTACTACCGTCCACACTATACCCCCAGTTGTCGAGTGGTGAGCGAGAAGGTCACCAGACCCATAGAGTGCGGCTGACAATGATACTTCCGTCCACTCCATAACCCCCAGCCCCCGAAGTGATTGGTAAGAAATGACCAGATCCATTATCCGGACCGCTATTCAGGTGCTGCCAGTTTGGAAGAACGAGTCGCCATGTTCTTGATGGTTTGGCGTATGAGATGACACAACTGGTACTGTGTATGGGTGCTTTCTGCCTACTTTTTCATTAAGAGAGAACAAGGACACCGTCGCGGACATGACTCTTGCATTTGTGCCACTTCCACGGCAAGATTATTATCGACACTGTTTCACTCCCATGGCTGGGAATGAGTGGAATAGAATCTGTGCCATTGCCATGGTCGAAGTTGAGATCAACGAGATCCACTGCCATGTAACGGAAGATTTAATGGGACTTCATGGATAAGGTAATTTCTATTGTCTGTTGTTAGAGGCATGAATATGTGGATGCTGTGAATTGATTCCCTTTCTGCTGCCGTGGACTCTGCGAATCCAGTTTGTAACGTTGAGAGCGCTGCGGACTTGGTGGTGTCAAAGCCAACGCCCACTCTTGTGAAGAGCCTGATGTGAGTATCCTGTTGTAAGTCCTCTGTTGCTCGCCTTCCACTGCTCGCTCCTGTGTTAGAAGCGATGAGGAAAGAGGGAAAGGCAGAGTCAAAGAAAACGCTGCCTTTTATACCACTCCACCAGCCTCCCCGAAACAGTCGCATGGCAAAACCAGAAATCATACCAAGCCACCTCTGCCAACTCAACCGGTGTAGATGTCAAACCTCAGCGCGACGTGGACCCAACCACTTCATCAGAGCCACAATCATGACAGCGAATCTCGGATGTATAGGAATATAGGTAGAGAAACGCGGTTATGCTACGTGGTCGGCCTAAGAGCGGTCTATCATTGCCACTCCACCGCCTCCTGAACAGCTGTCTCGGATGTAGAAAGAGCCGCAGTCAACAATGAACGCCACCGCTAAAATGCAACGGGTAATGAATGAAACGTCAGTCTCTGGCATCAGTAACCTAACATCCAGTTCCATCAACACCTCCCAATGCAACGCCATCGTGAAACCCCTTTGCGAACTATGCATGCAAACCAATCAATCAAACCATGACGCCCAGAACTCGGCTCCCACGCAATGCAAAATCCCCATAATGTCATCAAAGTCATTAGAACACGCCCCCCCCCCTTTTTACCTCACAACCTCCCCAACCCTGTCCTGGGTCCAAATAAGCCACGATTGTACCTCCCCAAGCTCCCCCGAGCCATCTTAAACCTCTTAACCTCCCACCTCATCCTCCCCACCTCCTCCGGTCCTTTCAGCCTCTTTATCACCTCCGCTTTACCCGGCCCATCCATAATCGTCCCCGTCTCATGCACGACCTCGGCATCCGCCCAAGACCAGGAGAACTCGGCCAAGTAGTGGTCAGCGCGAGGACGGGCGGTCACTTGAACGGGCGCAAAAGGGTTGAGATGGGTGAATTTGAGGGGGCCGTCGGTGTGCTGCTGCTGCTCCGAAGAAGATTGATTGTTAATCGCAGCGGCGTGGGAAAGTGGCGGGGTGGAAAAGCGGAGAGACTGCGCCGTAGCAAGGCACGAGGTTCCGCCGGATGAGCTTGTGACCGGGTCTTCGTGATTATTCCCTTTCTTCCCATTAGCCTGAATCTTCGTAGCGCGAGAAGTTGCCGGCACAGGTTCCGGTGCCCGCGATTCCAGCGCGCTCTCACCGTTCTTCAATCCCGAGGGATAGGGAGCCCATTTAGGAACCGGTAAACCGGCATTCACACTCCTATTCACATTCGCCGCATCAACACCCATTGAATCCTCGCCGTCCAACGCCGCAGGCAAGCCCGTTCGAATACCGAAGACATTCTCACAGTTTGGCGCGAACGGGTCTGTTGCTGTCTTGGCAGGACCAGGGATCCAGTCGGACTCGGGATCGGACTCCACGTCCACTGTGCGCCCTCTCTGTCTGAAATTTTCCTCCTCCTCGGCAACATTCTGCACCAGTTTTCCCTGACGCCCCAGCTTCGACTTTGGAGTGTCCGCACCCTCCTTCACCGTCTCTTTCTCCTTTCCCTTCCCCTTCCCACCCTCGACCTTCTCCTCCCCCCTCATCTGCGCCTCCCGAACCCCCTCCTCAAGCTCCTTGGGCACCCCTGCATGAATCCCCGCCATCAGCCTCGCCCTCCTACAAAATCCCTCCCAATCCTCCGCCGCCAGCCTTCCCGCCTCCGCATTTAGCGCACTCGCCGGGTTCGGCTGGATCAGCAAACAAGAAATCGTAACCAGCACATCCCGTAACCTAAGCTTATCGCTCCAATCCCGCTTCAGCGTCTCCACACACACGGCGCCCGTGCTCTCTTCGATGTTCGGATGCCAGATGCGAGTTTTGAATGTTGCGGTTGGAGGGGCGGCGGGGTATGTGGGGGGGATAGAGAGGTGCAGTTTCCATACGCCGGAGGAGAAGGCGGTACCGACGGGGCCGGCGAGGAGGACGTCGAGGGATGTGAGGTCGGAGGATGAGTCGTGGGAGCTGTTGGCGGGCGGGAACAGGTAGTTTGGGGGGAGGCCGGCTGTGTGGAGGGAGGCATGATCGGCGGCGAGGCGGCGGAGCGATTTAGAGTTCTGTGAATAGATTCAATGTCAGCAACAGAGTCAATGTCACGTCAGATCGGGAGTTGCTGGGGTTGAACGATGGGAGGGGGGTCTGCAGCTGAAGATGCATTGAGCCAGACTAACCATTGTAACTGCCAGTGATGCAGGAGGAGAGCGTTGCGGTGTTAGAATTTATCTATTCTCTATGCATGGTATTGCATATAGGTATAAAGAATTCAAGGTTGGTTGGTGGTGATTTACAGAAAGTGAGGTTGACGGTGCACGTCTTTGTTGATCGGTCCACGCGAAGCGCTAGTCCATTTTCGTGAAACGTATCATTTTGGCGTTTTGGCAAACAGAAACTCTGATTGAATTCGCTAAGAATCATTCCAGCGCGCCAGAATGCCCCCTCATCTTTCCTTTCCAATCGCGATTACCCTTACACCCCACCGCCGAAAACGCCGCGCTAAGAACCAAACCCCCTGATTCTTATCACAGGAAATCCATTTCATCACCTCCCGCAAACGCAAACTGCCCATTCTCTATTGCCGCTATCCGGTCCAATTCTTTCTGATACTCATTCCTTAGATCATCCAACGTCACTACCCTGCGTTTAAGAATACCCTTGGCCTTTCCAATACCCCAAGTCATCGCACTTTCATCAACCCTCTGCTCTGCGAGGATCCAAGCCTGATCAGGTTGCACCGATGCCAGCGTGTTTATCAGCATCAGATATGCCTGTGTAAGCGATTCGTCTTCCGGACTGTGAACTTTCGACGACGTAGTTTGTAGCCTCTGAAGTCGCTCGTAAAGAATCGAGGCGGCGCCGCGGAAGTCATTTCGTGAGATGCGAAAGGAATAGAGGATTTTGTGATAGGGAGGCCCACTAGCTAGGTTGAGGGTCTTTTGGCAGAGAGATGACAGGACGTTATCAACCTCGCTGTATAAATTCACAAAAGGAAATTTGAGAAGCGCGGGCCCTCGGGACTGTGCGACCATGGTGGTGATGATTGTTGCTAATGCGGATTTTCGACTGTAAAACGGAGTTAGCGTACACAACATAGGATCGGGATATAGCACTGCCTACAGTGAGGGATCCGTATAGCGGGTCAGTGCTGAGTACGCGTCGTCGAATCGTGACGTCTGAATAGAGGCGCTAAAGAGCCGAGAGAGAAGATCGGTTTTAACCTCATCAAGCTCCTCGCCAGTCAAGGATTGCAGTCCCAGTTTAGCAAACTCGGCAGTGAAAGATTGCGCTTTCGCTTTCTCGAATAAGCTCAATACATGTTGATAGTATCTTGACAGGCCCTCGGAGAAGCAATCCCGCTCATCGAGACTAAGAAGGTTTATAGAGTCACAAGTGTCGATCGAGAACATTCCCAGACCTAATCCCCAAACATTAAATACTCGATCTGTACGATATAACTTAGGTAAACTCACCGAGTTTATAAGCAGCCCTTTTAAAGTACGTGGCGGCCAGAGTATATTCGCCCCTGGCGATACAAAGTCGCCCACGCAGATACATACCCCAATTGCTCTCTGGCAAGAACTTCGAGAAATCGGAAGCTAAATCAAATTCTTTCTGCGAGAGAAGAACGCCAATAACATCATTAACGACGTTTGCATAGTCCTGGTTTCTGAAAGGTTCAGATGTCCATATGCGAGCCCAATATGTGAGCACTTCAGGCTGAGATACTCGAGGCATGGAGAAATCGAAGCTATTCTTCCCACATATCCCTTCTAGGACAGTCTGAGAGCTAAGCAATAGTCCACTCGGGGCGTTGGAGCAATCTTTTAAGGATTGGAACGCTTTATCTGAGCTGGGGCCGGTAGGAACTGGACGAGACCATACGGTGCTGGCCAACCATTTCAGGACCGAGTAATCCTTGAGCTGATTGATGATATCTACGAAGAGTTCTGAGGCCTCAAACTCGTCCGAGAGTTCGTCTTTTGCAATATCCAAGCTCATGAAGATGACCAGGACTAAGAGGTCGAGCAGAATCTCCGTGTGAAACTCCAACAGCTCTTGGGACATTCTCGTGAGCGCATTAAGGCCAAATCGTGTGACTTGCTTCTTTAGCTTACTCCGACCTTGCTCTTCTTGACCAAGTCGTTGGAGAGCTTTGAAGAAAAGTTCGTTTGTCAAATCTTCGAAATCCAATCCGAGACCATCGGCAAGCCTCGTCAGATCCTCATCTGTTACCTGGGCACACAGGCTAGTGCTCTGATCAATCGCTTCAATCCGAGCGGGAACGGAGAGTAACTGGCTTTGCAAAATTTCGTGATTGATTGCATGATCAAATTGGTGCTTGAATAAAGCTGGAAAGCTCTTCCGGAAAAGATAAGCACCGTTCAGAAGCTTTGCAATATCCTGTGAATCATTGTTCTCTAGCGCTCTACGAAGAGGCTCGGCGGGCTTGTTCTGTGTTGTAAGGATACTACGGTTTGCGCACAATATCTCCACCTCGCTGCATTTTCGAATGGGTGAAACATAATCCGAGAGTAAAAGCCATGGAGTATCATCGTTGTGGTCATAAACAAGAGACAGTGTTTCCCCTCTTCGTTTGTGCAGGTCCTTGACTAGACCATAGAACATCTGCCATTGAGCACCCAGCTGAGATTCGAATTCGTCTTGGTCCATGATAGCGTCTTTCGCCCACCTAAGTGCAATATTAGAACTGATTGCTACGCATAGCCGCTCTTTCAAGGCCGCCTTGCTATTGAATTGAGCATTTCCCTTCTCGCCGAGACCTTTACGATACACGTAAAGTGCGGTTTCCAAAGTAGCAACCGTGAATCGGCCAGGGAAGAAGAGGAAATCAAGCCATCGGTCCGTCACACTCGGATTGTGAATCATGGTATCCACGGAATCTAGCTCTCCCGGGTTCGCAGGATTAAGTCTTAGGCCTTCCACTGTAAGTGGTCCAGAATCTACCGATATCCATTCATTTTTCCAAATCTTTTCCAAATTCTTTTCATCATCGTGAAGGTCGAACTTAATTGAGTAAATCTTGCTGCTAGGTCCAGACCTCGCTCGAATCCATATCTCTGTAGCTCTCCATCCCGGAGTGGCTTTCACGTGGAATTCTTCCAAATTCCACACCGTCGTGTCCATCAGCTCATCCACTGGCGGGATGAAATTTACATACGGCTGGACATCAGATATGCCGAGCGCAGTATCATCTGCGTCCTTGATGCCCCAAAACTTGAATTGGTGTCGTTTCGGAGAATATGTGACTACGTAGTATAAAGCGCCATCCATGCCTCCTTGGATATTGACGATTTTCATGAGAGTAGGTTGCGCAGGCCCGATAAAGTACTGTGACGCTTTCTGGGGGTCTCGATCGTTCTCCCCAAGCAAATCGGTTTGGAGACCCGACTTTCCGGTACTGACATTCCAAGCTCTCAAAGTGTGGTTCAAGCAGACTGTGAATATGTGATTCCCATCAGGAGATAAGTCAATCGCCGCCGCAGAAGGAGGTTGGAGGTCACAGTTGTTGAATCTGACAGTACTGTTTCCTTTCCAAGCAACCAGGCTTTTCAACGACCAGTTGTTCTCTCTGTAACCAATATTCTGCCACACGGATCCTGCGCACTGTCAGCATCAGAACTTGTCCAATTTGATCTCCAAGATTACCATCATCCCCTGGTTTCCTCCACATACGCATCACACCTCCATCGATTTGAGAAATGAGCAGTTCGTTAGCGCTAGTTGCAACCAGTCGATATGGGGCGTGGGCGTGGATTCCGAACTGGGGCTGTAAGAAGGTTTTACACCAGTCTCCTGCTTCAATTTCCGTCGCAGCCGGCCTAATGAAGAAGTCTCGGTGAAGGTTGAGCGTGTAGAGGTAATTAGAAGTTGTCAGGACAAAGGCATTCAAAGCATCCCCATCCTCCGGTTCTGCAAACGCTACGCCGAAAGGTCGAATGGCTTCAGGGAAGCTCAGAAGGAGGGTTAAATTCGCTTCCCCTACACTGTCATAGTCCTGACTTAAATCTATCGATTGTATCTCCAGCACTTTTCGGTCGTCGAGAATCCTCCAAAGAAAGGTTCGTGGATATTTGTGTATCCGCCTGAAATATATGGAGGCCTCGCTAGCCAAATGCCTCCGCGCAAAACTATCCTCATCTTGGTCAATGTATTTCTCGGTAACGATTGTCCTCTTTTGTTGTGGGCGCGCCAGGAAGGTGGAGGTTGTAGGGTTGGGTAGAGAGATCGCAATGGTTGAGCCTGGGAAGGCGGGTTCAAGGTTCAATCGTGCCTCTTTGTGGAGGTAAAGGATATCGGTATTGGCCATAGCCAGTCCATATAGCCAAGGGACCGTCTAGGCGATGTTGGAAGAGGTGGATTGTCGGGCGCTATGCGGTTTGTTGTTGTTGGAGCTTGTCGCGTTCAAACAAAACTTTGGAGCTGGAACCAGCCGAGCAATAGGCCAGAATGTGGCTTTGCATTCGTGGCGCCTCAGCCACATTTCGCTCCACACCGCATGTGAACATTCACTTTTCACTTAACTCTAGACATGGTTGAGGATTGCTGTCCTCATGTGATGATTTACTGATGGAACAAGATTCTCGTTCACGTATTCTCACAACAATATATGCCCTGGAGACAATGGAAATAGTGTTCTGCATGCTGATTCGCTTGTCAAACTTCGCCCACGAAAAAACTTCAATCTGGATAGCTGTCAACCCGATATTCCAAACCCACATTGAACAGCAGGGCATCTCAAATAGGCTAGAAAATTGAATACTCTTCCAAAGTGAATGATCTTTTTGCTTCAATTATGCCAGTGCCAGACTGAGCTCTTCACTTCGAGTCTTATATCAATTTACAATCCCTTTCCCTTTTAAATCTCTTTCTCCCACTTCATTTCCTTTGTGGAGCAGTCCGTCACTATGCCGGAGTACCTTATGAGGCTCGTTCAGGTGCATGAGAGCTTCCGGAAAGCGGAATTACAAGCTCTCGCCGAATTGGCTGGCGTTGATATGGAATTCGTATCGTACAGCGAAGATGTAAGGATTTCCAAATCTTCATCTAAAAGTATCCTTCAGTCTCCCAAGGATGAATTAGTACACATCTTCCTTCAAGTTTGGTTTAAATATGTCTCTACTCATTCAATTTTCGGTTTTTGAGAATTTTCCATACCTATCACCAACGAGAACCATCTCATTGCTCACCGGAATCCCTATAATCGATTTTACTTTCTCTAATCACCCATTATTATTCCTACAACGGTCCACTTTACTTGCTCCTACCATGAAAACCTCTCATTTAACCTCAACCTCAACCTCCAAAACTAATCTCCCCCCAAAAAAATAGTCCCCCTTCTGCATCATCTCCCTCGCCTCCCCCGCCGCTGCCCGCGCCCTCATAACCCGCAGCATCCTCTCCCAAGCGATCTACGAGCTCTGGGGCCACGGTTCCTCCCTCCCCGCCCTCCACGCCTCCGTCCTCGCCACCTCACCTCCCCACTGGCCCTCCTGCGCCACAACCTCCTTCCGCTTCACCCTCGACAGCTACCGCGGCTCGCGCAGCACCGCCTCCCAAACCACCCTCATAGAAAGCTTCTCCTACCTCCCCTTCACCGGCCCAATCCAGATGCGCAATCCCACCCACTCCTTCCGAATATTCGAAGACTATGCGCTCGGCGAAAAGGAACCGCGGTATCTGTACCTTGGGCGGTTCATTGCCGACTCCGGGAGACAGGCAAAGACGACGTATGATTTGAAGAAACGGAGCTACATTTCCACGACATCCATGGACGCGGAACTCGCGCTCGTGACAGCGAACCTATCTCTTGCAGGCCCCGGGAAACTATTCTACGACCCCTTCATGGGCACGGGCGGGTTCCCAGTCGCGGCAGCACATTTCGGCGCCGTCACGCTCGGCAGCGACATCGACGGCCGCAGCATCCGAGGGAAAGAAGACGGAAAGAACGTGCTCGGCAATTTCAAACAATACAACCTCACGGACCACTACCTCGACAGCTTCGTCTCGGACCTGACAAACTCCCCCGTACGAGGCTGTCTTGGCCCTTCCCCTCTGAGCGCAGGGAACGCGCCAGGCGGGTGGCTAGACGGAATCATATGTGACCCCCCGTACGGCGTCCGCGAGGGCTTGAAAGTGCTGGGGATTAAAGAGGGGAGGGGGGAGTGGAGGAAGGAGATGCATCTTGATAGGTGGCAAGATGAGGGGTATATACCGCCGAAGCGGCCGTACAGTTTCGAGGCCATGTTGGACGACATCATGCATTTCGCTGCTGTGACGTTGGTGGAGGGGGGGAGGTTGGGTATGTGGATGCCGAGCGCGAATGACCAGGACATCGAGTTAGATGTACCCACACATCCATTTTTGGAGGTTGTTAGCGTGTGTGTGCAGCCGTTTAATAAATGTGAGAGTTTTTATTTTTATTTTTATTTTTTTTTTCTTCCATCGTAGTTTTGTCATCGAGCTTTATTGCGCCATCAAACCCTCTTTTACTTCCCAATCATCAGCGCAAACTAAAACACGTTACTTCTATTATCTCCCTTCTCTCCCCTCTCACCCCCATCCCCTTTAACACCACTAACCTCACACCCAGGGTCCCGCAAACTCCTAACCTACCGCCGCCTCCCCTCAAACTCCATCCTCACAAGCACCACTCCCTGGATAAAACGCCGAGAAGACCCCGGCCTTGTCCACGCAAATGACCTGAACAGTTTCAGGAAGAAGGTATGTTGCCATTCCCTTCCATTCAGACCGGCGAATATGGCTGGGTATGCTCGGATACGGTTAGGTGTGTGGTTTCGCTTACGATTTCGTGTTGGTGTAGTATTTCGAGGGGTTTAGGGAGAAAGAGCCGGAAGCAATGTCTTCCGGCCCGTTGGCAGAGGACGCAGCATCGACATGATGCAACGAATTGCCAGACGATGAGAGAGTTTGCAGTATGTTATTAGGGGTATGAACTATATCTGCCATGCTATTCGCTCTCACAATCCTACAATCGCCATTAGAAAAATTAAACTTATTAAGCCCCCAACCCCGCCGCCAGCTTTATAGAACTGCATAGCGTCGAGTCTCCTACCGACAAACGCCTCGCTATGCAGAACCAGAAGCCCAGATACTGCCACCGCTGCGGAAATGCTATCTCCAGTCTGAAGATCCAAGTACGTGTACAGAATGTAAAACCTTCATCATATCTGCTAATCTTAGTATAGTAGCCAATAGTTGGGAATCGTCCGGTTGAAGTGGTCCAGCTGTCCAATGCAAAGTCGTCCAGTCCAAGTCATACATCCATAATCTCCGTCCTAATTCGTTCCCTCAAACGGCCTCCTCTCCCGTCAAGTCCCTCCTCCCAACCCCGCTATCCCTAACCCGAACCTCACCACCCCCCACCTCCTCTCTCGCCCCTGCATTCCTCCACCCCTCACTCCCCACATATCCTCCAACCCCAACACCAATCCCCCACGCCCTCTCCCAGCTCCTCGCTCCCCACGCCCACCCCGCCCCCTGTCTGACCGGCAAATGGTACCACCGGAAACTAAACCACGCTGTCGTAATGCCAATGAAACTGCCGAAAAAGATATCGAACCCGTGGTGCCTGAAGTCTGAGTAGCGCGTTGAGGAAATATAGATGGCGGCGCAGAGGGGGATTAGCGCGAGCAGGAGGATGTAGATGGGGGGGGCGGCGGCGCGGTTGCGGAGGGGGGTTGACAGGTCTGTCGAGGAGGTGGTTGAGGAGTTGGAGGGGGTCTTGGTTGGGTGGTTGGGGTTTGGGAGGGCTAGGAGGGAGGGGGCGAGGGAGGGGGCGAGGGCGTGGTGGGTCGGGTTCGGGGCGTAGGGCGTTGGCGGGAGGAAAGGGATAGCGATTGCGAACTTGGAGCAGAGGAAGAGTGTTAGATACAGTAAACCTGCCCAAGATACTATGTCACCCCAAAAAAATGTCAGTACCACCATATCAGCCTATCCACATCCATCTTTCAAAATCTACAGTAACGGAGAGAAGGGCAAGCTTACAAGACGAATGACCGCTCGGAAAACTGCGAAATCCATCATTGAGGATGTTCGTATCCGTCTGCTGGCAGATTGTCGCGCTGACGAGCACCCAGAGCGGGGAGAGCGACGTGCCATCGCTACTGACTTTCGTGGTGGGGATGCTGGTCATGTTGGTGTTGCAGCGGGCAAGGAGGTCTGGACGAGGTTTGCCGAAAAGCTGTTTCATGCCTTGTGTTATCATATAAGAGGTTGCGAGAGAGAGGGCGAGGCCCATCCAGCCGACTAGAAGGGTGTCAGCTGATGGACTTCTCAATATAGTCCAAAACCGTCCATGTGGGCAGTTCTTTCCCATGCTTTAACACAACCCAAAACGATAGCAAAGAGGAAGCCACGCTATCTGAGGAGACGAGTCGGGCAGTGACTCAAAGAACTTACCATTCCATTCCCACATCTTACGCCTCCAGACTAGCGATTTCGGCGTTTGCTTGCTAGCAGTCGGGCCGGGGACGAAGATCAAGCAGACGAGGAAGATGATGCCGGCCGGAATGATGAGCGAGACAACCACAAGTAACCATGTCGGAATTTTCTCCCGCACGACGTAGGGGAACGAGATGTCGAGGTCGACAAGCGAGAAGGGACGGCGGTTGGGCGTCATGGAGTTCCATCCAGCACCGACGGCAGCGATGGCGCTGTGGGTTGGTTAGGGTTGGCATTATTTTGTTTGTGTGTTTGGTGTGGGTATTGGAGCGTTGGAGGAGCTGGTGAGGGAAGGGTTGACGGAGTTGATGGTGCAGCCAGACGAACTACTCACATGATAACGATCCAGTCAAAGATGTACGAAGCAATAAGCCTTTTCGACGGCAAGATAATATTCATCTTCTTCATATCTGCAGTGCGTAGAGCTGAATGCTCTAAGTGTATGTATCAAGAGTGTGTTAAGAGCAATAAAATGCAAAGGCAAAATGAAGCGAGAGAGCGGAAGAGAGCGGAAGAGATCGGAAGAATCGAGGTGTCTTTCTCGACGACGCCAGTTCGCATATTAAGAGAGCAGCCCACAGCACACGTCGAAGAGCTAAAAGTCTTAGTATATTACGAGCTACGCTATCACCATACAACAAGAGCGCCCAACAAGAGGGATCTTTGAATCATGATGACGAAACAAGAAACGAAACGTCGCTGAGCCGTGCCTAACTCCGTGCCTCCAACTATCTTTCTTCATACCTCTTAGCAACGACATTCCACAATCTTTCGCACGGCACGCGACACCTGAACAACCAACTGACGTTCCCCTGCAAGGCTCAGCGCGCGCACTGACTGGCCTCTTGATGAACGGTTACGCCAATTAGCTACGCCTTGATTACTGAATGACAAACACGGTCGCACTGATAGGCTGAAATGGTCACAAGCACACACGTCAGCGAGATTTGCTAAGCGCTTGGCCATGCCGCCGCCCATGATCAGCGAGATTCGCAACAAGGCAATTCCGGGCGGAGTGGGAGATGAGATCGGCGGAGCAATTTTCTATTCCCCCCACTCCCTGTATGGGTTGACACGTCCGTGCACCGAAATTTCGAGATTAAGATGGTAATTTATACCTGATATTCTCTAACTAGGTATTTTTTTTTTTTTTTAAAAAAAAAAAGTTATACTAATACCGCCTTCCATATCTCCCTTATTTTCTTGCAGTATTTTTGAATATTCTGTAGTAAAAGCTAGCCCTTATACCCCCTGCGTGTCTTATATTAGCTCCGCTTATATCTTCGGAGACCTGTTAGCTATGAGTATCGCCAGCATATAGAATATATAGAGTAGAGAGGGCCCTGCGCGAGCTCCGCAGGTAGCCTGCGCGTCACGTACTTCGCTTGCTGCAACGGTTGGCCGAACCCTTGATTTTCCCCAATGATTCGTCTCGTATTTTAAAACACTCCTCTTTTCAATACATATTCGAAATCCCTACTATTATCGCCCTCACAAAACTACTTTTATATCTGATATTTAAAAATACTCCACACATTTTCGATAGCGCTTGCCACCAAAGCAGGCACGTAGCTGCTCGGTGGAAAGCTTCTTATTGCCTAACTAATTCCGTAGATCTCATAGTGCATCTTGAATCGTAGGGGTTCGGGTAGTATATGTTGTATACGCGTCTGCGCGCTAGTTTTGCCCTAGTCTTCTCTGTGCCATATTATTAACGGCCCTTTTTCTTTACCCGATATACACCCCTACCTTAACAACAGATTTCAAGCCGTGAGAGTTCGATATATACTGCTCAGGACATGCTTTTCCTCTGTACGTCGTATGACAAAGAGCCGACCTCCACCGCAACGGAAGCAGGCTTCACCTGTTTAATTTATTCGATTCCACTGAGAATTTTCCGAGCTCTTTTGTATTCGGGCCCACAGTTAACGATGCTCCATATGCTTAGGGGTAAGAAAAGGGCTTCTCTGCTGCCACCCGTCATAAATACCGCACCTTTTCAAAGGCACCATGATGTAATGGGCTGGCTTACCTCAGCAAGCTCAGACCAAGAAATTTTACCCCCTGCTATTTGTAGCGGATAATTGAACATCCGCTTACCGGATATCCGCTAAACTCTTTCTAAACAGGTGGTCAATTCCTTGGTCTAAGGGACTTTCGCATGTTTTGTTAGCAAACTGGCCGAGTTTTGTATAGGAATAGTCAATAACTTTGACAAAATTAATCTAGCTTTTTATAATAGCTATTCTTTCAGCAAGACCATTAAATTAACCAGCGGAACCTGCTTTATAATCGATTAATATGTCGGCCTTGTCTACTTCCTTACGGCCAAGCAAAAAGCGCTGCCGAATAAGTAACAATTCGGTAGTTAAACTACCTAAGCCCACTATAAACACGACACTAGTTGACCCATAAACGCCTACGTAGACGTTAATAGATATACCTACCGAGCGGATATTAAGGCCTTTTACTAGGGAGGAAAAAGTCCGCATTATTACGGAGTACCTACAAGACTAGGGGTGGACCTTTAGTGACCTCTCCTTAGGATAGATGCAACTTGGTAATAGTAAAAGAGGCGGGATAAAAAGGAAAAAGGCAAGGAATTTTATTAATACTCTATTCTAGAATAAAGAAGTCCGTGGCGTAATTAAAAAAGCAGCGGGGGTTTATACACTTCTAGTGAATTACGTTGTGAATATTCTGCGCAAAGAGCTTTAAAACTTATATAAAAATACGGTTATCTTTGGCCCGTAGAGAAAGAATTTAGAGTTTAAAGAGCTTAATCTTATATATAGTTATAACCTAGTCTAATAGCACGCTCCCTTGCTATACCGGCTAATAGAAGGACTCTTTATATAGAATAGAGAAGATAGCTAGCAAAATCTGTATAAAGAACGGGTTACTCTAGTTACTTCTATTTTCTTATTAGGATTCGCGCGGAATTTTATAAACTGTTTTGCCCGCCTACTCGGTCTTTATTTATAGGCCCTTAGTATAAAGCGTCGGGTGCTATCCCTTCTTTATAGACTTGGGCTTATTAATAGATATAAGACGCTTAATAGTTATAAAAAGGGGTTGGCTAAACGCTTAAAGAAAGGTTATGCTACTAGCGGCGTATATACTAGCGCTAATAAAGTTTAAGAAGCTAATTAAGTCTATATTCGCCCTTAATAATATCTACGTTATATATAACAACTTTAACTACCTTAAGCGGGCGCGGCACTAAGTTATTAATAACACTAGACTCTTTTACTCTTATACTACCGGGAAGGTTATGCGCAGACGTTATATACCTGCTAGTAGCCTTTAATAAAGTATACTAAACAAGCGTGCGGTTCTTAGAATATAGGATATTAGAGAGGCACTAGGAAATATAGATAACGATATTTAGACGCAAATTTTAATAAGTATTATTATAGACGCTATCCGCTATATATATCTAGCTATAGTAGATAGTCTATTTAAATTTAACTCGGACTATAAATATTTGTATATGCCTTAGCTTAATATCTTAGAACCCGCAAAGATAATATATATAACTCTAGGGCCTATACTAGATAGTAAGGCTTTAATTAGTGGCAACTACCGCGTTCTTAAAACTATCTTCCTAGAGTAGTTACACTTTAATCGCAATAAGGACTTTAAGAATTGTTTATTCCTTATATATAGTAATTAGAAAACTGTAAAATATATTTGCACCTATAAAAAGTAGCGGACAGAGTTAGATTTTATATATAACGGCTATAGATAGGTGCTACCCGTTCCTAGGCTTTGGTACCTATAATTAAACTTCTTATATATAGTAATAAGGACTTTTTTTGGTGGCTAAAGGTACGCTTAGTAGTATTTAACGCTCTACGCCTATATAAACTATCTTAGATAAAGGAATATTCCCGTAGAACGCGCTCCCTTTTATAACCTTAAGAAGCTTGTACTTTATAGCCTTAACGCCTGTATTGTAGCGCTATTTCTAACCAAAGTCCGCAATAGTTATAATATTAAGAAAGAGGGTATAGTTAAGGCGTACGTAAGGACCCTAACTCTATAGTAGTTTTTATAGTATATTAAAGATATCTGTATAGCGGTTTTTGCGTTTAAGGTTAGCTATAACGTAAACACACTTTTCCCTTAGTAATTCTCTGCTAAGGTAGGTCGGCAATTAATAATATAGCTATTTACCGGTATACCTAACTCTTCTGTCGGCAGCTAGGCCGCTTGGATTGTTAACGTGGAGTTTCTTAACTATATTTAGTATATATAAGTCGTCAAGATATATAAGACGATAAAATACGCTATTAAGTATACGGATATTAATCTTTTAAAACGGATAATTGCGCGCGTCTACCTATATTTTGCCGAATTAACCTCTAAGAACTATACCTTTAATATGTTATATTTCTGGCGCTTAATTACAACGGACGCTGTTACTAGAGCGCTATAAGTAGAGGAAAAAGGCTTATAAGGAAGCGTTAATTAAATGCTAATATACAATGCTTCGGTATAGTACAAAACGTTGGGTAAGGAATCGGAATATATAATGTTCGGGAGGTATATATATATTGCTATAGTCTATACGTAACGCGTAGACTGTACGTAATTAGGTGGCTAAAAGGAAGAAGCTACCTATATTCGGGCAGTTACGGGTTATTACCGTGATAGTACCCCCCCCTTAAAGCTCGAGCTCCTATAAGAGGGCGTGAAATCGGAATTAGGTCGGTTCAAGTATAATACCTAAGGGCTTTTTCTAAAAGGCTTTTTAAAATAGCCCTAAGAACTATATTA
>KV745188.1:0-34554 GCA_001692735.1 Lepidopterella palustris CBS 459.81 | reverse complement strand
AGTAGTCTTATTGGTGTATTTTATTTTGGTGGCGTTGTAAGGCCCCCCTGCAGCGCATTGAACAACCTACAAAACTTATGCCGGATACCACAGTATTGTAGTTCTGCGATGGCTTGCATGTGCCAATCAAATCATGGACAGGCCGCGGGTAACGTGCTGCGGAGAGCGGCTGGATCAGGGCTGAGGTGTCTTGCACTTCCCACGGCATTTCTCTTGAACTCTTCGATTTGATGTCTTAAGTATCTCGTTGCGCTTTAATGGACTTCTACCTGCTTCGTTTATTCGGTCTTATGCTCTTTCCTAAGCTCTTTCTATAGACATTAGGTTAGACAGGCTCTTCTATACGGTCCTTTAGGCTTCTGCAAACACGCTCGAATCTTAGCCTTGCTGGTTATCACATGTATGTTCAGCAGTGCAAGATTGGATATCTTCCGCGGGTGAATCAGTATATCTAACAATGGTCCAAGATTTAGAATTCACTATACTCTAATTTTATACCACTCAATTACATCGGAGCTTAATACGGGAGGACACTCCACTCAATACTCTGTCTCTAAGTCTACAGGCCAAAGGTGCACTCAGCAATGGTTTCAACCACTCTAAACAACGCCCAATACTTCCCCTGGAACTGGACCATCACCTCCATTGACCCCGCTGTCCACCAATGCCCCCCCGCCTCCTCCCTCCTCGGCACCTTCGCAGCCGTAAATGGCATCGTGAGCGTCATCGCTGTGATATTCGGGCACCGGATAATCCTGCAAAAGATCTCCTGCGGCATGTTTGGTAAAAAGGGCAGCAGAGCATGGACATACATGTGGCTTCTCCCTGTGGGGCTCCAGCTCTCCGCAAACGCCATCATCGCCGCCGTGATCAAGCGCACAGCGGGTTACCACGCCGATTTTAAAATATGGCAATTGATGCTCTTCCTCGTCGCGCGGCCGCGACTATCCTGGATCGTGCTCGGGGGGTTCGCGTTCCAGGCTCGTAAACCTTCGCGCAAGAGATCAGAGCCTTTGATCCCCGTACCATATGCATCCCCGGGCTTCAAAGCCAGCTCGCCGAGCCTGCAACCCTATGGATCAGTATACTCCATGGGCTCCTACGACCAATCCTCCTACTCCGTCGACCACCTCCTCCAAACGTCTCCAAACCCCTCAATCTACGCTCCCGCCACCACCGACGACACATCCGACGACTACCCCTGGTGGTCCGCCTTCATGTCCCAATTCATAGGCGAATTCATGCTACAAACAATCGCGCTCTACATCATGGGCTTAACCGCTCACTTTGCCTCTGGCCACGGTTACTATGAAATCTCTAAAAGAAAATTATACCACTCGCTGCCGCACGGCGCTCATATGATGTACGCTGGCGCGCTCTACTACCTCGTCGCCGGGTCGGGATTCCTGCTCTTCGCGTCTCTATTTATTTTTTTTAATATAAGGGCCAGTAAATATATCGCCAAGGCTAATACGCCGGCGATTGTGCTGGTGCTGGTGCTTTTGCTTGTGAGTACGTGGATGGGGAGTTGGATTTTTTGGGCCGGGTTTGTGAAGCTGGCTGGGAATTTGTAAGTTGATGTTTTGGGACTTTGTAGGTGGATGGATTTGCTAACGAGATGATAGGTATTGTCCGCCAAAGTTGATTCATCAGGGCGTTATTTGGATTATATTTTCGACTATAGGTATTGTATTGGGGGCGGGTATGTAGAGTGGAGTATGAATGGAATGCGGTTGCTGAGGACACACTGGAAATGACTGCCGTAGATAACCAATTAAGATTGCAGATATGCCTATAGTGGTTCAGAAATCCCGGCCAAAATAATACTAGTGCAGAAGACATACGAAACGATAGAAATTCAGGAGAATGGGTGAGCAATGTCATTTTTGAAAAGACGAGGAATTTTCATTGAAATCGCAAACTGAAGAAAGGATTCACAAGGTAAGCTATTTTAAAATAAAGATGGTATGGAAAAGCGACCAAAGCAGGACAAGAGATTAGAGAAACAAGCGTTACGAAATAATTTGCCAAAGACATCCCCATTATTCGCTGCAATTAACATCCTGGCATACCTCGGGGCAGCCTACACCAAGATCCACGACGACCCTATGAGTCTGGTCCCCGTTATCATTTGTCCAAATCATATGACACTGTAGGGTTGCTAGATCCACGGGCGCATAACCAGCCTGGCAGATGCAGAAGCTTTCCCATACTTGGATTCAGGTTGGAAGAGATTGAATATTTCGCAAGTGGGCCTGAATCCACATCTATCTACAGTAAATGTCTGGACGCAGTCGTTGCTTACTACTTGGATCGCTATCTTGCAGTCAGATTCACAACCATCGCCGTTCTCGTTATTGCCATCATCGCATTCTTCAAACGGAAGTGACAAGATACTGTCCCCGCAGATGCTATAGCAGTCCTCCCAGTAAACCTCGCAGACATGGCGGGAGCTCTAGAGTGTAGGGAGGTCTGGCCGCTATCCTTAAAGATGATTGAAGATTTGCAGGTAATGACAGGTACGCCGTCCTTGCAAAGGTGTAGGTGTCGTAGTACATGGAGGAACCAACATCGTGAGACCCCGCCCAGTTCCAAGAGTTCGATGGCTGTTTGGAGAATTGGTTCGCATATCCTGCCCAGGGTTCGTTGCAGTCTTTCGAGTCCCTTATTTCTTCGCAGTTGATACTGACGTAGTCCCTATCTTGCTGCATGTTCTCGTGCATAAGGTCTATTGCTGTGAGCTCCAGTCTGCCAACCAAGCTGCACTCCCATCGGCCGGCTGCAAGCTGATTTGTTCCGTTGCCTGATGGTTCTCAATATTCTTAGCATAGGAGCTAGGCTTCCTTAAATGTCAATAAGGCCTCTGCTATTCCCGTCTCAGTGCAATCTTCTCAGAGATACAGGGCAAGTCTTTGATGGCAACTGCACTGCCGCAGCCATGATTTGGAATGCTCCCAGTGTTGTTTCTGGATAGGAGATGCCTGAAGCCTTTGATGTAAACGAGACGTCTGTGATGAAATGAGCGTTGGTTTTAGGCTGCTTCAGTCTTGATGCATTAGAGGCTTGGGGCTGTGTTACCTTAACGATTTGGGCACTTGATGTTGACCCTGTCCGTGGTATTTCTATGCGTATTGTGGATTCTGAATGCTAGTCGTTGCTAACAAGCTGAAATATAGTTGTTGGAGTGGCTGTGGAATGCAAACTCCGATAGGATCCCCACAACCACATCTCCCAGCTCTAAACTCCCTCGCTATACTTCCTCTGCACATCCTCACCGGAAAATCACTGCCTGATTAGGAAAGGATTTCGCAGAATGGTGTTGATTTCTGGAAGCAGATGACTATCTGTTCTCCAAACATCAACACCACTAACGAAACTCCTTGAGGCCGGTTCAAAGTGTCCACTTTGGTCGAGTCTATGGGAAGGTCCGGATGAACAGGTTGAGGTGCACTATAATACCCATACCCGTTATATTGAAGCATTGGAGGAAGAACAGTACATTCAGTTTTACCAAGGGAAATTGTTGACCAGTACACGGTCCAGGAAGCAAGCTGGGATATTGGAGACGACTGAAACGAGGACTAAGATGCAGACATAGGGGAAGAGTTCGAGCACTGTCGGATATGGTTCATGGATTTTCAAAACTTTACGACACTATGCCCAAGTCTCTTTCATCTAGTCTAGAGATTTGTGTACAATCACACTCAGCGTAGCCTCCAAGTTCGCTTTTCCGTCTTCAATACTCTTGTAAGCTCCAGACTAGGATTTTCTCGATAATTGCCTTCCCACAGTTTTCAAGCGCTGGTTTTCTACCAAAGCAAAAATGTCATTTATTCTCCTGAATCCCCTCGCGTTCTTCCCAAAATCCTATATCTCCTTGGTCATCCTCGGTATTTCTACTTCAACCCAAGATCATAGGAGCACTTTCCCTTCCTGGCCTAGCCCAACACAAATAAGTCGTACTTTTCACTTTTTTAGGCGACAAAATACGTGGACCAGACACAGTCGTTCCCAATTCCGTGTTATTGCGAGATAGAAAGATCTTGCACCCAGCATCATGCAATTTCAAGCCTCACAAGAAGGGTTACGGTGGCAGTTTCTTGCATATTGCCTTCATACATGAGATGAAAATCGAATCGAGACAGCCTCAAGGTATCATTCGCTCCAGTTCACGTATTAGATATCCAGACGCCAAAAGCTGAACCAATTAGCAGTATCAGATAATATTTGACACGAGGCGCTTTGAGATTGCGAAGTAGCTTTGATTGAAAAATCAGCGCTACGTGCTACGATTGCAGGACCACCTTCCATCCTAATTATCAAACTTCTTGACATCACATCGGAAATCTATCTCATCGGAACATTTCTGACAAGTTTCCAGGTCCCGTTCCAGACACCAATAGAGAGGCAGCGGACAAACATCAAGGGTATTATTCAGCTCAAACGAAGTTGTGTCCAAATTCTAATACTTCACGTGATGTAATATGGTCCGGGAATGGCGTGGGTCATTGCCTCGTCGGTCCTTCCAAAAGTGAAGAGTTAGTAATTCGCCTTGTTAGAATGTCTGGAGAGAGTACTAGAGAGGAGTAGTAGAGAAGCTTCATACCATGCGCCGGCATTAGCAACCGTAGTCATCATTCCCTCCTCATCCGCAGCTTTTCCAAACGACACAAGGATATTAAATCCTCTCCAAAAACATATTAGTAAGCTCTCTCTAGACATATGCTCTTCCGCACCTTGTACTATCTAACCCAAATAATATCCAACCTTCCTACTCTCTTCCCCCACTCCCAATCTTCCTCTCCCTCTCCGCCCTTATCCTCTCTTCAACCCTCTCCTCCGTTCTCCTCTGCGCCTCCAATAACCTAATCTCCCTCCTCACCCCCTCATTCCGCTTAATTGCCTCCTCCCGCCTCCCCATCCGCTCTCTCACCTCCCCCATCCTACGCTGCACCGCCTCCTGCACTCTCCGCTCCAACTCCGCCTCACTCCTTATGCCCTGCTCATGTATAAACCGCTTCGCAAACGCCGCGACTACTGATGCGGACGGCCCGGGCCCGCCGGTGTGGTAGCCGCCTGGGTGCGTGAGGTGCACACCCGGGAAGGGAGAGGGGTGCGTGCGGAGAGGGGAGGTTAGGGGGAGGGGGAGGGCGGAGGGCTGTACCAACAAGGAGGGGGAAGCGGGTGGGAGGCGGGTGGTGGGCGCAGGGGGGTAGAGGATTGTTTTCATGAACTCGTTTTCGAAGGATTCGGAGTAGGGGAGATTGCGCGGCGGGTAGTTTGAATCCGGTATTGTGTTGTCGGAGGGTTGCGGTTTGTCGGTGGCCATTAGAGGCGCGTGAGACATGGACGGTCGGTGGATTTGGAGGCGGATTGAGGGGTTTGGTGGCTATGGGTGCATTTTTCAGTTCGAGGAGCGTTGGGTGGTGTGGATAGGTTTGTGGTGTTGCAGGCTTCTGAGCTACCCTAGTCGCGCCAAGCCAAGCTAAAATTACCTGATGTTGAACATCCTCAACTCCACTCACAACCCCGTCTCCCTCTGTACAGCCAGCCATGGCCGACAAACTCCGCGCGCAACAACAGCTGGAAGCCCTCCAAGCCCGCTACATCGGCACCGGTCATGCCGACACCACGAAATTCGAATGGACGTCCAACATCGCGCGCGACACTTTCGCTAGCTACATCGGACATCCTCCCGTTCTGGAATATATTGCGTTAGGATTGGGAGAGCCGCGAGAGAAGGTTAGGGCGCATATGATTGATAAGATGATACAGCCGGTTGGCAAGCCGCCAGAGGTGAGTGATGAGAGCGGAGTGGGGATGGGCAGGACACTGACTTGGTTTTTAGGTGCAGGATTAATGATTGGGATTTCAGATGGGATGACTGTGGATGACTGGGTTTGAGGTATATGGACCTTGATACTGCGTGGGAGGAAGAAAACTATGAAAGCCGGGCCTGGATTAAATGGCGGGGCCTCAAACGTCGCCTTGAGGTTGTTCCCGCTTATCCTGAGGAAGCGGAGATCGTCGTCCACGCCGTAATGACAATTGGAAACAATTCACGGGAAGTCTCAGGCCAATCAGTTGAAAGCCAGATATTTGGAGGCCAAGATGGCTGTATGAAGGCTGTTAAGTCGACAGTAACGGCGATATTAAAACTCAAGGCTCATGACGATTTACCAGAACAATAGAGACGATACTATGCCAGTGCTCGAGTGCTACTTCGGCAACACGAATTGCATTGTCATCTATATGCCGTGATTCAATAGTTCGACATAATCTAATAACGAAGCAAGTCATGAGACGAAAAGTGTGGCCTCCACCATTCTCTAAGCCCCAACTAGCTCAGTCCAGAAACCAGCCTGCCCAACGCCGGACTTTCGGCACTATGCACACTCGATCGCTCAGCTGACAGCTTTGAAGTCAAGTCACCTAATTAGAGTCGACTCCTCAATCACTCTCACTCCCACTTCCCGTGGGCCCTTCGTCATCATCGTCCTGGACCACGTCGTCACCCGCAGTCATCGCAAACTCGCCCTTTTGTAATATATTTCTCAGTTCCGTATTCCTAGGATCAGCCAACTCGACAGGCTTCAGCTTGGCCTTATTCCGTATCCTCGGGTCACATCCAGCGTCCAGTAGGATTTCGACAATGGGATGGCCTACGAGTGTCCATTCTCCTTTATCCAGGGAGTTAACGAAGCGTACAGCTTTGTGGAGGGGGGTGTCGCGTTCCATGTGGTCGAGCTCGTCGATCTCGAGACCTTCTTGGTCAAGCAGAATGTCGAGGACTTCGTCTGAGTATATAGTCAGCATTGAGGTATAGAGTTACTCGCAGCCTCTTCATTGAACCCCGATATCTGGGGTGTTCTGGAGATTGATAAGGTACTTACAGCTTCCATAGGTCGCCGCCAAATGCAAGCACCCATTTCCAACGCCATCGAAGCTGCTGTTAAGCGCCTCAGCCACAGCTTTCGCAGGCTTCTTCCCAGACTTAGATGCCACAGACGCAAGATCCGCTATCGTCTCTTCAAGAAGGGAGGTATTGTTGCGGCGACAGGCTTCGAGAATGAGTTCGCGAGGGGATGCGCCCTAAAAGAGGGTTAATGTAAGCTTGAGCAGCAAGCAAGCGAAAGCGAAGCAAGAAAGAGGGATGGGGGAAGGCAATGCTGTAAGATTGGGGTGCAAATACCTCCTCGTCCGCCATATTAAATGCTTGCTGGTTGTCTGAGGAAACTATGTCCTCTCAAAGTGCGTAGGATTCTTCAAAGTCGTCGTCAGCAATTTGTAAGTCCGCCAGCTCTGGTATGCGGCTTGGATTCGTGTCTGAAGTGGATACTTTCAACCCGACAGCCGGCACAACAATTCTTCGTGAACGGACTTGACCAGAGTACAGACGAAAGGGAGTTACAGTCAGAATCGAATGATCAGGATGTAATTTCAGCTGCCTCAAGGCGCCTGTTTCAAATCTGTCGTGAGCAATGAGCGTGTCGGCGTGGCTGAGAACTGCGCCGGAGAAAGACCGACGTTGGCCACGGGCAGCGGCATCTTCACCGCCGGGAATCTGCCTCGTGCTTGAGAGCCAGGCATGGTGCCTTAAGCTGTGGGACACTTTTGAAAACGCCTGCGAAAGGCAACGAGAAATTTCCCTACCACAACAAGAAGATATATTTCTTAAACTTGGTTAGATAACTCCTCAAGCATTTCCCTACCTCTGATTAAAAATTAAAAATTATATGTTAATGTCGCGTTGTGTTTTTGCCGTTGTGAAGAAGCCTCTTTGTCAGCAAGTAAACGTCATGCCTGGGCACAAAGTGGTATCGTCACCATCCTCAAAACTTCTGCACAACACAGTTGTAAAATTGGACCTTTAGAGCGTAAAGTCACGAACTTAGATGTTGCTTCGTATGTTTAAATTTCCAATCTTTCAAATTTCCAAACTCGATTTAAATTGAGAACCCTAAACCAAATTATATCCTAGTCCGCGTACAGTAACATCATGATGCTCACCATCTCCGCAATTCCGTACTGCTCCGACCCTTATTAGGCTGAGGGTTTGATTGGTGAGAACCGTACCTAGGTCCCGATTCCTGTGACAGTGAGGGTTGCTATGGCTGTCTACCAATATCTCGCACCAAGAACACCAAGACATTGGTTTGGTGACATATAATACTGAGGGGCGGGCAAGCGGTGTTCAAAAAAGTATCCAGTGGTGTATTGGCCTTTCCTCTTTGTAAAGTATACTTCAAGGGAATGCTCCACGAGCTCAAGGATGCCAAATCTTCGCTGATGCAGACCATTGGACAAAAGGACTAAAAGATGAGGGTTTAAGGTCGCTCTCCAGTCGTAGCCTTGATGCCCTCTTCCATCATGGCATGTACCAATCCAGGCATGAGGATGTCTTTCCGAAATTGCTCCTGCTGTAGCAATTCAAGTGCACGTAGCGTGGGGCCGGGATATCTGCGTTTCTGTCTCAGCCCTAAATTATCACGAGGCACATTCCTTTGGATCATGACGTACGTGAGATATTTGGCGTATTTGGGCTGGGAAAAGTACTGCAGATAGTTGAGATATGCGATGAACTCGGCTTTATCAAGAAGCTTCTGGGTTGCCAGGTGATTGAGATAGGCGGGATTCGCAAGGCATTGCACAAACTAGGTAATTTTGAGATCAGCAAAAGGGGTATCGTGACGTCTAAGTAGAGATATGCACCTCTACTTCCAACTCGAAACGGGTATATCCACCGTAACGCGGCTCAATAGTGGGTTCTGCGTGGGTCATGGCGCTGGTGGTGAAGCTTGAAAGTTGAAACCCGCCGCACGCACGCTCCGCAGGAAGTCGACTGGTCCGCTTGATGTGAGTACCTGGTGCAGGTGCTATAAATGTGGATGATGCAAGGATCTCGGAGTGGCAGGGTCCTCCAGGGCTCTCTCGGGCGTCAGGCCCAGACTTGCTAGCGATGAATCGGGTGTGGGGACGGGCTGGAAAGAAGAACAACTTTAGAACGGCCAAGGGCCAAGGGCTGGTCGGCTGTTGCTAACGAGTTGCGGTGACGGTACGCGAGGACCTGCGGCTGTGGGTGTGTGGGTGGGCGAACAGGTGGTGCGAAAGTAAATGATTAATGAGTGTGAATGAATTAATAATTTCCCAGTGTTACAAGGTGCTCAGTTATGGGTCCTGCCGTGAAGTTGACGAACATCACGGTCGCTGATGAATTCGGCGGATGGGCTGCAAGTGATCCGGCAGCAAGGCGGCGGCGGGTGGTGAGGGCGGTGGTTTGGGCTGTTTAGCTGCTGGAGAGCCCCGCCCCTGCGTCGGAACTCGCTGAAAGGACCTCCAGCTCGCACCTCCAGGGCTCGTGAAAGAGAAGCTTGGCCTGCCCCATCGCATGAACAGTTAGGAGCATCCTAAACTGGCGCTCTATGGCGACAATGGCGACGAATTAAGATCGTCACTGCTTTGCACTTGTCCTGCTTAACCCAAGTAAACACGAGTTTATTTCAGCAGCAACCAGCAACTGCAAGCCACAAGCCCATGCACCGCGACCGAATTCACGGCTGTCACGATCATTACTCTTCCACCCTCTGCCGACGGCGCTCAAAAGAAGCTCCTTGCCCGCTTCGCCCTCCTCTGTACATACTATAGACTCTCCCTCTCCCACCCCACCAACAGGTGCTTGAGCGCTCTTCTTTCTCAACATCATTCTCAGAACATTGTGAAACAACCCGGCATATCACTTTAACTCCCTTCATTCCTGCGACTACTTCGCTAAGCTGCAAGCAAACAGGATTTGCCAGTCCGATCTCGCGGATCCCCCCAAGCCAGCCTCGCAGGAAACCTCGACGCCAGCGCCAGCGACCGACACCCAACCTCCAGTTCCTGACTGGCCTGCGTTTGATTGGGTGTGGTGCAAGGATAAGGCAAGCCGTGCAATCATGATCGCTGAGCTATCAATGCCAGGTAACCCATTGCCCTCGTTTCAAATACGTTACCGGTGACGAAAGTCTTCTGATATCCGTTCAGAAATAGACCGGCGGCCATCTCCTGGCCTCCAACTCAACCTTTCCTCCAACAACCCTTTTCGCAACAGAGCTACTTCTCCTGCTATATCTTCGCCATCACTCCCGACTCCTAACAGCGGCAACCGCCCAGTCTCAAGGAACCCATTTCTCGCATCTTTCGAGGACGAACCGACCCAGCCTCCGAAAACTCCCTTATTGATCGACATGTCTTCTGTGATGAAGGAATCACCCAAAAAAGCCACATTTGGTACGAGTGCTGAGGAACTCTTCGTACGTCGGCCCCCTGCCCCTCTCGCAGCAAGGTTATAGATAAGCTGGGCGTCCAGTGTCGCACAACTAGCAACCTTGACACTTGAACTCTTTCCCCCTGGAATTCGCAACACATTTCTGCCATGGATTCAAAATTCAAAGAGTTCGTGAAATTGTTTGCTAACTATCCTACGTCATCGCAGAATAACCTCTCAATGAACGACAGCACCGAAAATAAAGGTTGGTACACTGGGCAAAGTTGCACACACACCAAATCTAACATGATAACTAGCACTGCTTTCTCGTGGACCGCCTCAGCGATCTGGGACCCTCCCTTTGCAAGGCCATCGCCCTACACGATCAGGAGAGGAGGATAGACTTTTGCGCAGTGGACCGCCAAGAGGGCCGCCAAGACCGAGAGCACTACCTGGACAAAAAATCCCAATTGGCAGCCCTGATCGGAGTGAGAACAGACGCCCAAGACGGAACTCTGAATCGTCGATGATAGACAAAGGATCTCTGGACCCTGATGAAGAAAGGAAGCGCAGAGAGAGGCGCAAAGAGAGAGAAGCACGAGCAAGGGATGGCAAAGACGGCAAAGATGGCAAATCACGATCTGGAAGGGTTAGGAAGCCACATGGACTTGACTTGATTGATAAATTGGATGTTACTGGTATTTACGGACCAGGACGTGAGTACTCAAAAACTCTTTTTCGAGGCTCCAGCTAACATTTTGCTCAGTATTCCATCACGACGGGCCCTTTGACGCATGTAACCCACACCGAAACCGAAAGAAGGACCACCGCGCTCCCATGCAAGCATTCCCCGCAAATTCGGCAAACAATGCTTTAGGAGGATCGGGCCCAATCAATAAGAACATTGATCTCGAAAAATTCCATGGGAGAGGTGCTGAGGGATTCACGGATTTCGCCCGCAGCGGAGCTGACAGCAATCTCGACGCGTTCGGCAAGAAGCGACCTTCCCTTGAACAACGCTCAATCTCTTTCAACCCCAAAGACCGCGTGGAACCCATTCATGGTGAGGAAACAATCGGTCTTGGCACTTCTACGTTCCTCGAAGGCGCACCAGCTTCTCGCACTGCCATTCAACGCCGCGAATCTGAAAACGAAGCAGCTGCTCTCCAAAACGGCGGTCTTGGACGTAAGAAATCGATCGCACAGCGCATTCGTGGCATCTCACAACCTCGCCGTGGTTTTGGCGAGGGAGGTCCGCGCATTACAAGCCCCGAATCACGATACGAAGGTCGCCCTGGTGGAGTGAACGGTGTAACGACACCTGGCAGTCCACCACCAGCATTGCCTACAAAGAACCCACAGAGCGCAGGTGGTTATGCAAAAATGAATGAACAGAATCCATTTTTCGATGACTACGATGAAGCATACGAAAAGAAAGGAGCTACAATCAAAGTTGCTGAACCCGAGCCAAAGGATGTAACTCCAATGCCGACCAGGGCACCACCAGATTCTACTATGAGAGGCAATGGCTCGGAGGGGCGAATGACAACGGATAGCACCGACGGCCTTGAGAATGGAAAATCTACTAACGGCTTTCTTAGTCGCGTTAAGAGTCTCAAAGGCGGGAAGAGGACGCGACCCGAGAGGAGGCCGTCGTAAGGCGTCCTTGCATGGCGAATCTCAAGCGTGACAGGACCATCGGTTGGATATCACGACGAGCATTGGACTAACTTGCACAACTTTTTCAGTTTGTTCTTCGGGATTGTATGTTGAGCGCACGGTGTTGAGCAGGCAGTAGACAAAGATTCCTATCACGCTTTTTGAAAATTCATGTCCACCTGTCAAAGGTGCGTACGATCTTCGAGACTTTGGAGGGGAGAAAAAGATACGGTTCTCTACACACGACAGAAATGCGAACGCACACAATACCACGCACCCCTCCTTCGTCATTGTCCTCATTTTTCGTTTTCTTTTCTGGCTTCGTACCGGGGCGCAATAAGGGACAGGATAGGCGCGGATTGGAGAATACGCTTTCCTTAACAGACTGGATGCTGCTGAATCGGTCTGGGCCTGCAACGGGTTTTGCATTGGGAGGGTTATTACAAACTGTGGGACCTTTGAGAGAGAAGAGTCCTCATGCATTATCCTGCTTTAACGAATGGGGCGCAAGATATACCTAGGTAGTCTGTTCCCAATGGCAGGGAGTGGGTCTGCTTGGTTAATAGACTTGAAACACTACGTTTGAACACACTGCGTTTTACTTGGTGTTTTACTGACTGACCATGGGTGATGGTACATGCGATGTTTTGGAGATAGTGGGCCATGGTGTGATAAGAGTTTGGCTTTGCGGCAAGAGCACTGTGGTGTCGAAGCTTATTTGCACGTTAGATTTATCCATGGGTCGTTTCTCATCAAGCCCATGTATGCGTTCGAAACTTCCGAGGTTCTTGGGCGTCTCAACATTTTAGAGACAGTCGAATCCACTACTCTTCCATTCTCGCCCAAGGTTATCCCTCGAGATCCAAGCATCCAAGTATTGCCAAGTATTGGACATACGTATGTGCCACTAACGCAAAGCTCGTACTGCATTTCGCGAATGTGGCTTCCGCCTAATCCAAAAGCTAGAACTAAGCCACCACGATTATCCGTCCTACAGTAAGGAAGGTTTGGAACAAAGCTTGCTGTGACGAGACTGCCAACACCAATCATGGAGCGACCCCAGCACCGGCCCGCTCAAACTAGTTTACCTGTGCATGCTGTGCTCGCGTCGTCTTTGGTCGGAGAAATTGGCACCGACAGCACGAAACGGAAAAGGACAGGGACGAGGTGCAAAAGTGTTGATGGGGAGTTGGATGGGGGAATTATGGAGGGGAAGGGAGGAGTTTGTTGTGTTAGTGGGGAGAAAGGAGTTGGGAAGACTGGGGTAGGTGATGGTGGGAGTTTTTTTTAACCTTGGATTGAATTGAGTTGGTTTGTGGATTTTCTTAAATGTTCCGTCTCTATTTCTAGAAGTGGCTGGAGTTATATTTCGGCCTTTTGCGTATCGCGGTGGATGTTAAACGTTTACCTTCGTGTCAATGACCATGGCGCAAAACAATTTCTGATCATTTTTCTAATCCAGTCAATTGCTATCTTTCAATGTTTTTTCCTTTCGAAAAAGACGGCCCAAAAGACTTCTTCTAACATCCCTCCAGCTTGCCCTCGCATTCCTAACGTCCCATCTCCTCGCCAACCCAACTTCTCACGCCGCTATCATCGACACTACAGGCTCATTCGATGTCGTCAGGCTATACCAAACCATAATTACACGTCTACGCGAAGATGTTACTCTCCGGCAAGTCCAACGGTTAACGAGCGGAGCCGAGCAGCCCGACCGAGAAGGCTCTGAGCTCGAACGGGAATATTCTGCAGCTAAGGTCCTCGATAGGGTAAAGATCATGCGAGTCTTTGACTTTGTTGGGGTTTCGGAGGCAGTTGGAGAGGTAAAAGAGGAGCTTGAGAGAACTGTTAGGGAATTGGAGAGAGTGCATTTGCCTCCGCGTGCTGCGGTTGTGCCTGGGAACAGAGAAAGGGAGGAGGTGGCGGATAGTGAGGACGATGAGGATGATGAAGATATGCTGTTTGAAGGCTCCTCGAGGCTCTTGGGATTAGCAATACCAACAACACTAGGGAAGACGAGGCTGGCAGTACGGGACCACACTCCTAACCAGGTTATGGAGGAACCCGGAGGAAAGACATCAATGATTATCATCGACAACATCACGCATGTCCTAAATCCGCTACTGAAAAGTAATTACGTTCAAGGTTCGTCGGATCAACTCCATCCTCTCATATCCATTTCCACCTCTTACTTCTCTTTCCTAAGCAATATAACGTTAACCACCGAACAACTAACCTTCCCTCCAGCCCACGCAGTCCTGACTACCTTCCTCCGCACCCTCACCCGCCTCACTCATACCCACACCCTAACAACAATCCTCATCAACGCCGCAATCGCGCCACGAAACCCCGCAACTCAGCCTTCAACCACAGACCGCAATCCACCTCACCAGCAACCCTACCCCCCACCTCGTCACGCCACTGACAGCACACCATCCATCTTCGCTTCCAGCACCGCATATCCCGCACTTGGGAAAACATTTCCGTATTTTCTGGACCTGCATCTGCTAGTCTCGAAATTGCCGAGGCGGAGGAGCGATGCTAGGGCGTATTACGCGGGGATGGAGCAAAGTAGTGGCGGGAGTGGGAGGAAGAGAACGACCGGAGATGTACAGATAGTTAATGTAGTTGAGGTGGTGAGTGATCGGTGGGGAGAGAGGGTTGGACGGTGGGCGTGTTTTCAGTTTGGGGAGGGTGGAGAGATGAAGGGTGTAGATTAAGATACGTATTGCAGCAGAGCGAAATAAGGAATATCGATATATACTGCGTAGAATGAATGCAAGTATCCTCGCTGATGCCTTGGTTGCACATGCATGGTATTCTGAGCCGCTCCGTCGGCTACATTTGAGCAGGCTGGCGATTATAAACGTCTAGTCCGTCTGGTTTTATGGCGGTTTAGGCCCCTGTTTTTGGCTTTCGAGGTTTACCTACCAAGGGGAACTTAAGTATTGGTAGTGATGTTAATCCATTCATTGTTTTCACTTTTGCAAATATATATGTATATATCCTTGGGAACATGTGCAAAGCACAAAAAAATTACGGGACAACCGACTCGAACCTCGAACCTAGACAAAAATCACACCTCTGGATCCAGGTAACCTGGGGAACAAAAAGGGAAGGATTTTCCTAGTTTCAGAGGGTAAGACTTCTCTGAGAGCAACATAAACTATGTGAATATTTATACATAATTGAAACTCGAAGCGTGGAGCAGTTGTTGCTGGTTCTGGATGGTACGTGGTTTTGTAACTCCAATTTCAACTTTCCTGGAAGTTTCCTTTCCGGACGTCCCAGAGTTTGCGGATTTATAAACCAAATTATTATCTGCACACTGAATTGATCAACCCACCCTTTCCGCACAACCGGCAACGGTAGTGTTGGAAATTTTCTGAGTGGCCGACGAGGCTGCGTGCCTTATGGAAACGACAGTGTTTTTACAAGGGCTGGGGCCCTGAAGATTTGTAGGTCTGAAATTCGAGTCGGTGAGATTGTAGTTTCTTTTGCTTATGGATGGGTGTTATTATCTTCTAGAACTGAAATCAGAGGATCCGTTATTCGATTCCTTTTTGCACACCACTTCGTTATGAAGCCACAAGTGAAAGCCTATGCAGTGCGAGAGAGAGAAATGAAAGGTTTCTACTATATAAATCCGATTGAATTTCCGAGTACACCCTGAGAATCCCACTACCGGGGGACCACTACGGCCTCCATGTAGGCGGTGGATGGCTACAAATCCGACCGGGTTTCTATAGGGGCTGGACTGTGAATTTTTGAAGGTTGAGAGTTTGTGTAAAGGTTGGATTTCCAATAAATATATATATATTGGGGCATTAGCTATTGGCTTGTAGCGATTACGGACGTGATGTAAGATTAGATACTTTTGCTCACCGCTTCGTCGTAAAGCCACAGGTTGAATTCTACTAGGGAGAGCGGTGAAAGGCGCTCTGGTTAGCCTTTAAATAATGAACTATTTTTTTTTTTTCGAATTCTCGTCGGCAGTCCGCTGTCGGTGCCATGGCTAGTCAAGTCAATTGACCTGGCCTTTTGAGGTTACAACATCCTGGCAGCTATGCGCAAGCTAGCCACAGAGTGGGTTTTTTATAGTGGCTGGGATGTGCGGGAGGGTAGGTTTGAGTCGTTCCAGTTAAATGATTTTTTTCAGTCAAGCATTAATTTTTGTGTTTGGTGGGTTATGGGGTTTACAGGGCCCCGGATTTGGCCTGGTGATTTGGCTGGGCGATTGCTATGACGGCTGCTGTATGCGTCAATTTTTTTTGCATACGGTATTGGGAGTTCGAGTATAGGAAGGGACCCTTTCTTTCATGCTTTGCGTGTGTCCGGTGTGGCCTCAAGGTGTGGCCTCAAGGTGTGGTGGCTCTTTTCACTCTGGTCAGGCAGCGCTTGTGTGATTCCGGGAATGGAAGACTTTCGCGTTCAGCAAGGGGGTTCATAAGGGCCGTGGCACTAAAGCCCCCAAACCTATACAGGGGGCGATTCCTTTTTTCTATTAAGAGTTGGTTAGATGGGTTCGCAAAGGTGAGGATTGGAGGGTGATGGTGCTCGTAGAAGAAATAAATTGAAATACTGTTAGGGCTCCCGTACAGGAATTGAAGACCTCTGGATCATGACAGCTCCCAAAGGCCTTACTTCTAACACTGGATTTAAAAGGACATGGTGCCTCTTTCGAGGTTCTTTCAGCCCGTGATATCTTTCCTTCCTCAGCCCTCCACCCCGCCCTTACAACCCACGACAACAATCATTTCAAGTACTTATACCGCAGAACGTCGACAGATATTTCGTACTATGGTAGTCGTACCTATGGACCCCGGATTGCGATGGTTTTTCCGTTTATTGACGAGCATAAAAATGTCTTGCAATTTGACGCTTTTTATAGGGGTTCGCCGTGGCGTTTTACCATTGCATGGAGGCAGGGAGATGAGAACAAAGGCTCGAGTAAGTGGTGTTGCGTTCTTTTTGAAGAGTGTATTTATTTTTTTGACAGAGTCTAATTACAATATTATATACCCTATCAAGTTCGATTCAGGAACGTTTAAGCTAGCAAGAGTGCTTTAAGCACTTAGGCACTTACGATAGAATTTAGCCCGCTGTATTTTATCCAGTTTTTCTAGTATCTAAGACTAGAACTTGGACAAACCCATAGAGGAAACCTTGTCAATTACGCACGTACTTTTAATTATGAAATTGCTATTGATCTCGAAAACGATCACGGTTGTGCTACTTAGAGCAAAACGAAATTTCGACTCAGCTCTGTTTGCGCATTTGAGTGATCTGGATATACAATGGCTTTAATCCAGCCCAAACTCTCCATCTCCCTCATTCCTTACCCAGCCCTTCAGCGGCCCATATTTCCCCTTGACGACCTCTTCTACCTCTCGTCTCCCCACCAGCAAATCTCCAGCCTTCACGTCTTCATATCGGGGGCCCTTCGTTGCCTCCACAAGTGCTGGAATCGCCAGAAAAGCCGCAACATCCGCTACAGCCTTCCACATTGACTTCCTGCACAGCTTGCTCGCTCCACGAGGATCGAATTGCTTACGGCCTTGCAGCACGCCTCCAATCAGCGTTTCTTGGAAGTGAGGAAAGTAGACAGCGCTGAGGTTCGACGGGATGGGTTTCTGGTGATGGATGCAACGGCGAGAGTACGCGAACTCACGGTCTACGGTTTCGACCTTGAATGGGTGGAAATTGTAGCCTTGCGGTTCCCATTTCGCGACTGTTGATGGCGTGAGGGCGGACATGCGCCCGGAAGGGCTGAAAGCGCGGGTTATGGCAGCGGGGACGTGTTGGGAGGCTGGGAGAATGAGGGTGGAGAGGTATGCAGATCGCGGCGTGATGAGGAGGGATGTCAGAGATGACAAGAGAGATGTTGTTTGAGCGAGCGCAAGCTTATCCGTGCAGCTTCTGCTGAGTGTGGGAGGCGCATCAGGCCGGGATGGCTTGAGGCGGACGTGACCCAGGAGAGAGAAGTTGGATCGGCCGCGGAGGTTCACGGGGACTGAGATATGTGTGTTTTCTGCTGAGTTTTCGCCTAGAGAAGTAGATACAGGCCACGGCGTGGCATCCTCTTGCGCCTCCATAACCAACTCCATGCTCGCGTCTCCGCACGGTGCCTCGGAGCAGTACATGTGTATCTTGACATCCTCTTGTATAGCAAAGGGCTGGTACTCTGCGCTTGTTTTCTCGACGTCCTCACGGCGACGGATGAAGGTTGAGGAGCGCATGCCCGCAGCGGCCAGGTCGGCGCATTCTTGTACTAGGAAGCGGTTGAAGGCGCGGATGGCCAGGATCTCAGCGTGCCAGTCGTGAAGAACGGTGCCATGCGCAAGAGGTATTTTGGAGGAGGGAAGGCATTTCATGCCAGTCCTAGGAGGAGTTTTAGTACGAGCCTGTAAGTTAGGATTTTGGTGTGGAGTGCATACCCCAGGGACGCGCAAGTCAAAGGTTCGCCAACTGCACTAGAATATTGATAAGCTGTTGGAAGATGCAATTGAAAATGAGCTTGGAATTATACCCTTAGACAGGACTATACCGCTCAGGGGAACCCATTCTCTTGCCCCGTCGTCTCGTTGTCGGGGTTTGCGCTTTGCGGGCAGAGAGTCAAACGTTGCGAGTACGCAATCTGCAATGACGGCCGCGGACATAATTCGAGACAGAACTCCCGCTATGGAACATACGCAATAGACCAGGGAATGTTGCAGGTGGTACCTGGAGAGTCAAGGTTGTTCGTCAGTCAGATTACGAGGAGTGGTGATATCAAATAGACAGAATGAGGTTAGCTTGTTCAGGCTCCCCGCCCCGCCATTGGCCTTCACTGCTTTCTCTCTCACGGTCAACCGGATGCGGTGGTTGCAACTAAGGTGAATTTACAGCTGTTTCCCAGTCTAAACTCAAATATATATACTCGTGGTGGTTTCTTTCGCCATGCAGGCTTTTGGTGAGGAATGTCTTTACGGCGGGTGCACGCATTTGCGGCCCACACGCTGACCTATGCAGTTCCCAAGACCCGAAGAGTAAGATCAAGACTATATTCCCACGAGCTCAACCTTGCGAAAACATCATTAATATGAATACAGCCTAAGTTCGACCTTCATTTGAGGGTGAGAAGCTTCTCCGCTTGCTCCAATTACCTGCTCACGATCCGCCCAGATCATCGATCTCAACAACGTTCCACTCGTTTCCGGTTCATCATTCGTAAAATGGCATCTACCTTATTCTACAGCTGCAGAGCATCGGGGTCGCTCGGAGAAGCGCGCTATTAAAGAGCATAAAGTTTTCTACGACTACGATAAACATGTCCCGGTCCGGCTCACGGTCGATAAGAATGGCATGCTGCAGGAATCACCCATATTCTTTGAAGTACTACAGGAATATTCCGCAGGAGGTCGCGGAGAGCGGATCACCCTTGGTAATGTCAAGTTGAACTTGGCAGAATATGTTGACCAGAGTGAATCAGATGGGGAAGAGGGGGTTTGTAGAAGGTATCTGATGCAGGACAGCAAGATCAACAGCACATTAAAGGTTTGATAGGCCTAACAATCAACCTCGGTGGACTTGAAGTTCATTTCAAATACAGGTTAGCATATATATGAAACAGACCGAAGGTGATAAGAACTTCATAGCGTATGTTTCTTTGTGGTCTAGCCAAGAATTTTACTAATGAGTGTAGTCCTCCTTTGAAGACGGCGCAGGTGTTCGGCGGGATAGCTGGTATCATGGCTGGAGAGCAGGCAGATTCGGAAGATGTTGGAAGTATGACTATTGAGTGATCCGAGCGCACTCCGTGGCATCTCTAATCCCTCACAGCTACTCCGTCTCTCAGCAGTAAATCACGAGAAACTGGCGAGCTACAAGACATGTACCGACGCACACTGGCGGCTTATTGGGCGGCTCAACCTGGGGAACTTAAGGCGGACGAGTGTATAGAAGATATTTTCGCGGGCGGAGATGGCTGGGGGGACAGAGAAAAGATAAATGAGGATCCTAGTTCTGTAAAATTGGTGGGGGGTGATAGTAGCGGGTCCATGAGCGAAAGCGAGACGCTGTCAGGACATAGCAAGCGAAGAGGCACTGACGGCCATGGGAAGTCGCACGAAACCCTCAGACCCGGTGATGCAGGACATGGCGGAACGGGTGGAGTACGTGGCCGAGGAATCTTAGAGCAGCAAGCTCATCACATGAAGGCAGAGGCAGAACGCAGGCGGATGATACCAAGTCATGAGGTAGATGAATTCGACGTAAGAGAGGACTTGCGCAGCTGGAGGCTGCCGTAGGCTTTTTACCTGTTTAAAGATTGAAGAGCCGTCCTAATCGCCTACATATATTTATAATCATAGACTCTTTTTAATGGATTCATTATGGAGTTTCGCTCCTCTGCTCTAGGCACACATAATGAAGCACTGGGTCACGAGGGTAAAGGAACGTATGGGACAATAATCGAACGTAGCGTGGATAGGGTTGGAGGGATATGGCTTGAGGGAAAGCCTCCAGTAAATAATGGCCCTGACAACTTTCTATTCACTATTTATTAGTAAAATTAGACGTTTTGTCAGCCTTATACAAAAGACTCTGGTACCATTAAACAAACCGGGCGCTTAGCCTCAAAAAGCAGGGCGGTGAAGATCATCTCCAAGACTTCTTGTTCCCCAACTTTTGCTCCTGTGCCTTGAAGAATCAGCGAATCTATCCACCGCCTTGCGCCTACTTGACGCGCCTTTCCCTTATGTTGGCGCGTAAGACGTCCAGCGCATTTATATGTCTTCAATGTCAATTGAGACTTGCACGACCCCGACAAATACCTCCCATCGCTCGAACAATACCCTCGTCAAACTTCTCTTCTCACTCTCGATTATTTTCTGTCGACGACGAAGATGCTGCTGAACAGCGATTCAGTTTACGACCTAAGACTGTCAATCCTCGCCCACTTGGAAGGCTTCGAGGTCGACGCGGAAAGCTAGTGAGAGAAGGGTCGGCCGCACTTGGGATAGAATCTTTAGGAGCACCCTCGGAGATCATCGTCCTTCGAGACGTAAATGACAACACCTCGGAAGACATTCCAGAGTTACTTGAATCGAAGAAGACAGAGCCCTTGAAGCAGGCCGATATTCTCGCTTCTCTTCAAAATGAAAATGTGACACTCGCTGAGGGCGAGCTGAACAAACAAATCGAAAGTCTCCGACCTCAACATCATTCCTCCCAGATCGATCCCAAAGACCCTATCTATGTCTCTCAAGCGGAATTCCGGAACATCTATAATTCTTTGTATAATGGCTTCACGGCAGCACAACTATCGCGATATTTTGCAGAAAGCACCGGTGTTGCGATAACAGGCGTAAAGAAAGAAGTTTTACAGGGACTGATCAAGGGCGTAAAGAAAGAAGTTTTACAGGGACTGATCAAGGGCGTAAAGAGCAAACAACCGGTCTACCAAACTGCATGGAATCCTGGAACTAGTGATATTGCGAAACGCTTGCCAGCAGGGAATGTCGTCACTCAACGGAAAGGAAAGACGGCGACTAAAATTATACTGGCGGACCAAATTCTACGGAAATGTTGGAATGTCCTGGTGTTAGAAGAAATAGAATCGCCTGGAGAGATCGAGGTATCGATGAAGCGCTGGCAGCTGTCCCTCTTGTCGGCCGGTGGTACGTTTCACGCCAATATTACCGTTTCTTGCTGCTCAGACATTTATAGTTGATTCCACTGCTCTCGACCGAATTGGGCAAGCACGAAATGCCAGAATCGAAATTTATTGGCCTCATAACATTATCCGAATAACGGCGGACAAGAGCACTGCCGAATATGCCGCGCAAGACATTGAAGCTCGTCTGAAGGAATCCGTGTCCGTTACATTCGCTCTTGAGAGGTGGAGATCGTTGCTCCCAGAACATCAGCGGAGCATGAATTTTACTCAGCTCTTCCGTGAAGAAGATTTTACGAGAATTGAAAAGATGACTGGTGCAAACGTCCATGTTCTCGGCAATAGTCTTGTATAAGACCCCTCCCTTACATCAATTTCCTAGCTAATACAGGCAGCTCATGATACGCGGATTAGACAGGCCTCAGGTGCAGGAGGCGACACGGTGCTTGTTTGCAATGATGCACATTCACCAACCAACTTCCAGTACAGCTATCGTAAACGCCAGAGCGTCCCATCTAAGAAAGCACAGTGTTATCCACCCTGTGGCCTTGGAAAACCTTTTGGATTATCGAGATCGAAATCTAGATCTGGGGCGACTGACTTATGCAGTTACGAGGTCTCCCGCTGGAAAAGAACCAGACTCGCGTTCTCTCGGCCTTGCAGCGCATACACTTGACATACCAGGTCAAGCAGTCGAAGCAACTGAATTAGTTGCAACAACGGAAACAGTTAAACCATCCGAAGCTGTTGAAGCAGCAGAAGATGTTAAAGCAACTCCAGCACTCAAAGCAATCGAAGCAGTTGAAGCATCCAAAGCTGTCGAAGCAACTCAAAAAGTCAAAGCAGACAAACTCTCTGTCCATCAATCGCAAGTGCTTCGCGCCATGTTTCGACTACCTTTCCCCTTTAAACCACCTCCGCAATCCCCGATTAATTCGTCTTCGCCAGTCGCAATTTGGGGGAGCATTATCCACACTGAATATTCTGCTAAAATTGGCCATATCCTTTATCCTATAGGAGGCGAAGCTGCCGGCATATCCAGGCTTGTTTCTTCTGGAGTGCCCCAAAAAGACCCTGCTTCGGCGTTCGCCAGCACAATCCCTGGGTTATCTCGACTAATCGCTGATCCCGCGATTTCTCAGAGCGACCAACCCAACCTTGAGATCCTGGATTACAGTTTTGTGTCAGCGCCTTCCGAATACAGCGATTCGGATCTTCGTAAGACATATCCTCGACTGAGTTTGCGGATGCTCATAAATCCGCACGGGAACGCAAGGCTTGCGGGTATGGCCATAATGCTTGACCACCATTTCATTGACGTTAGCCTTCCCAACCGTGTTGTGGACATCAGATTCAAGAAACAGCAATACCTCTGGATACGTTTTCCGAAACGAAGCAGGGCTATTAATTCGCATTCTGAATGGATTTCAAAAAACATCGACAGTGGCGATCGGCTGATTGCCCCGCCAGTACTGAAGCTTCGCATACCAAAGTGGACCATCCTGGACCCAGATCGTCCAATCGAAGAAAATGGAGAGGAATTGGTCCCAGTGGATTGTCTCTTTACTGGAGCAGAACACCGTCAAACTGTAAAGATGGCCTTCGAGGATCAGTGTCTTGTGTACGCAGGGGTACAAGCTGGCCAGTTAGGTGGAAGGCGCGGGGAGTTAGAGCTGTTTTACAGCACTTCAGACAAGAATAAAGAGAATGTTCAACGTGAGAATGAAAGAGATATTCTTGCCAAGTACATCAAATCATCTTTCCATCTTGCGGACCTTGTCAACAAGTCAGCGGCCAACCGATTACCGCTGGAGGAGATGCCAATCGCTCAGAAACCTAACAGAAATATCTCGAACATTGTATTCAGAAAACTTATGTCTGATTCAAGACCATGGAGGATTTGTCCTTCCCGTCTAAGGGCTGAGGTGGAGGCCGACCAAAGAAGTAGAGAAGGATTAAGTAGTGAGACAGATGTCGCAACAGCGGATAATAAAGTCACCGACGAAAGAGGCGAAGCTGCCAAACCATCCGCGGAGGACACAGACATTCTGCAACGAGGTCCTGCCTCGGGATATGTTGGCGAAGAAGATACCCGCGAGCAATCTGCTCCAGCTAATTATTCGACCGACCGAGCAGAAAAGCCAAGGAAAGCCGCAGATACTTCTTAATTCTACCGTGTGGCCGAACGCGTTCCTTTGTCATGTTTTGAGGCGTTTTTGTTTAGGTGACTTTGAAAGATATCTTGTATACTACCTGTACTTTACTACACTGTGAATACTACAGAAGACTGGGTGTGTGGCATCTTCGGTCTTCCATCCTTTGAGTCAATCTCGCTTACTCTCTGTTCTTGTTCTAAGAAAATGCCTGATAGCTTATGATTGATCTGAAGATGACTCCTTGCCGAGACGCAGAATACTTTCAGGAATATACTAAAGATGTCGAACCAAGGAATTGCACGCTGATGGCCACTTTAGTGATTTAAGAATCTTGGAGACGAGAATGAAGCTTGAGCTTGGGCCATCGGGATGTCATTTGAGTAAGTTTAATCAAAGAATATTCCATGCAGAGTTAGGAGTCATAGAGCTACATTATCACTTTCAGCAAAGTAATGCATGAGATAATGCTTGTTAAAATATTCAGAATGAGTCTTATGTGAAATTCAAAGTGTCAGCCAATTCATAATGTAGATATTTGTCCATTTCTCCAATATCAGAATTAGCTGGGAATTGTTCGCCCTTGACGCACTCCAGAAGCAGAGTGGCGAGCGGATCTACACCGGCAACGCGGTGAAGAAATGAGTGGCTGGGATTTGCTCTCAGCCAGACGATTTTTGCCTGAATGGGCCCATTCTTCAAGCTCCAGTGCTGCAGTCATAGGTGCTGAGAGTTCATCGTTGGGCCGCCGCAAGCCAGAACCTGCCCGAAATTTTCACCCCGGCGCCTTGAAGGTTGAAGGGCTCGCTTACTACGCAATTTTTAGCGCCGTCCACCGCTACAAATTCTCCTCCGTCCCCAGACCCTCTTCCAAATCTTTGTCCTCATACCTCAAATCAAGTATTTGTGCCTGTAAGATCACCACGCCCATCAACAGCCGCGCGACCACTGATAAACCACAGGAGCTTTTAATCCACTTCATTTCAACTTCCAGTCAATCAAAAAACTAGATCAATCGCCATCATGGGGTAAGTGACTCGCACGCTCGAGGCTCCAGCTGCTCACAGCAACGCCTCCCACCACAATCGCACTCCTTTGCCGTCTCCTGCAACTCATCAGAATGGTTTCTAACGGTCTGCCTCTAGTAAGGAAAAGACGCATATCAATGTCGTGGTCATTGGCCACGTCGACTCTGGCAAGTCGACGACCACTGGACGTAAGAGAACACTCGCCTCCCTCCGTCGCACGCCCGCAACGCTCACACAATAACAGATTTGATCTACAAGTGCGGCGGTATCGACAAGCGTACAATCGAGAAGTTTGAGAAGGTATGTCTGATAGCTTTCTCGTCGAAATCGCCCATCAGCTTGACACAATCCAACATTTTGGCTTATCGCCGGAGGGGCATTTTGGTGGGGTGTGGATTTTTCTGCCGCTAAGCCACTTTCGGCCTTCGGCAAAACAACGCTATGACGCACTGCCAGAAATGCCACACTGCGGCATCATGAATACCTAGGCGCAAATATTTCATTAGTCGTTACCACTTTTGCGATGCTGACAATATCTTCAGGAAGCCGCCGAGTTGGGCAAGGGTTCCTTCAAGTATGCTTGGGTGCTCGACAAACTGAAGGCCGAGCGTGAACGTGGTATCACTATCGACATTGCCCTCTGGAAGTTCGAAACCCCGAAGTACTATGTCACCGTCATTGGTATGTCCTCATCTATCAACTTCGTCCGCCATTTGTCTAATGCCCATTATAGACGCCCCTGGTCACCGTGATTTCATCAAGAACATGATCACAGGTACCTCCCAGGCTGACTGCGCCATTCTCATCATTGCTGCTGGTACTGGTGAATTCGAGGCTGGTATCTCCAAGGATGGCCAGACCCGTGAGCACGCTCTGCTCGCCTATACCCTTGGTGTGAAGCAACTCATCGTTGCCATTAACAAGATGGACACCACCAAGTGGAGTGAGGAGCGGTTCCAGGAGATCATCAAGGAGACTTCCAACTTCATCAAGAAGGTCGGCTTCAACCCCAAGAGTGTTCCTTTCGTCCCCATTTCTGGCTTCAACGGCGACAACATGATTGACGTTTCTTCCAACTGCCCCTGGTACAAGGGCTGGGAGAAGGAGACCAAGACTAAGTCCACCGGCAAGACCCTCCTCGAGGCTATTGACGCTATTGACCCCCCTGCCCGTCCCACCGACAAGCCTCTCCGTCTTCCTCTCCAGGATGTGTACAAGATTGGCGGTATTGGCACGGTTCCCGTCGGACGTGTCGAGACTGGGTAAGATCTTAAGCTCAACCTCTCTACTCTATCTTGCTAATCTATCCCCACAGTGTGATCAAGGCCGGTATGGTCGTCACCTTCGCTCCCGCTGGTGTCACCACTGAAGTCAAGTCCGTCGAAATGCACCACGAACAGCTTGTTGAGGGTCTCCCCGGTGACAATGTTGGCTTCAACGTCAAGAACGTCTCCGTCAAGGAAATTCGTCGTGGTAACGTCGCCGGCGACTCCAAGAACGACCCTCCCAAGGGTGCCGAATCCTTCAACGCCCAGGTTATCGTCCTTAACCACCCCGGCCAAGTCGGTGCTGGTTATGCCCCAGTCTTGGATTGCCACACCGCCCACATTGCCTGCAAGTTCTCCGAGCTCCTCGAGAAGATCGATCGCCGAACCGGCAAGTCCATTGAGAACAACCCCAAGTTCATCAAGTCCGGTGATGCTGCTATCGTCAAGATGGTTCCCTCCAAGCCCATGTGTGTTGAGGCATTCACCGAGTATCCTCCTCTCGGTCGTTTCGCTGTCCGTGATGTAAGTTCATGCTACAACCTTGCTACTTGGATGACTTTTACTGACAATAATGTAGATGAGACAGACTGTTGCTGTGTAAGTTTTCTTCCCCCCGGGGGAAAAAAGGAGCTTGAAATTTTTTAGAAATCCCCCTCCCTCTTTTTGTGAACAACGCTGACTTATGTCGTTTGATAGTGGTGTTATTAAGTAGGTGCCCTCTATCCGCGCGCGTAGAATGACTGCTAACTGTTGCACAGGTCTGTTGCCAAGGCTGACAAGGGAGCTGGAAAGGTCACCAAGGTAACTAACGTAAACCGGAGTCTTCACTGAGTCGTGTACTAACTATCTACCCTAGGCTGCCCAAAAGGCGAGCAAGAAGTAGACTTATCTATCTACTTGGGATGCTTAGGAAGGCCGTGATGAAAGGAGTGATTTATAAATTCTAGGGATGCGGTTTGGTGGAGATGTCGTGATGGGTCACTTTTCAACGGTTGATGCATTAAGGTCTGGGCGTGCTGGCGTTGCTCATTTCCATAGACTCATTAACGAAAAATAATGAATTCAATGGGTGGGCACATGGAAGTTCCATATCATTCCGTTTGCATTGATATGACTGCTAACCAGATCCTGTACTTCGTGTTTGGTTTCCGCGAATCTCCTTACGAAGGCTTCTCGTCACTGTCCTTTCTGTCCTTATTGTCCTTTCCCACCTCTCCGTCTTTCCTGTAGCTACTCTTATCATAAGGGAAGGTGTACTTTCGATCCGCTCTTCTTTAGACGCCAGACTCGGTCGTTGTTCGCCCATTTCGATGCCCTTGGCGTGCGCGAGTGTCGGTTGTTTGGCTTTGGTTTAGAGGCTTTGAATCGCCTTTGGAAGTCGACAAGCGTGTCGCTGATTTCGTGTACCTGCACGACAGCTATGGGGGTGTCCGTCTAGTCACTGAAAGCGGCGTGAACGGCGAGGGTGGCGAGAGATGAAAGCTAGACTCGAATAAGCGCCATTGAAGCAGAAACGTTGTTCTATAATGTGGGGAAGTGTAATGAATCTATCTAGGGCTCCGATTCGACAAGGCCGATGTCGGGATACGGCCTGGTCGTCGCAAGCAGGAAGAGCAGGGTTAAGCAACTGTATCGATAGTGCCTTGGACGTGGGGCAGCAGCAGTAGGAGAAATGGGACCTTGAAGAGGCCTCTAAGGTCCTCGTAACTGAACTGAGCACCATAGAATTGATATTTCTGTACTTGGACTGGAAAGGCTTCCTGTGCTTATATTGTTGCTAAAATAGAACATAATTCAAGACTCCTCCAGACGAGATTGCCAAAGAAATATCGTTTTCAACCTCGCCAAATATATCGGGGGAAAAACAACTTACCTATTCCTCCATTTGCGCGAAGGCGTAAAAGCCTTGAAGTCAACTAAGTCAACTTAGATACCTCTTGAACGACATGCACCTAAGAGTCCCAGAAGTCCTCTGGCCAATTTAGCCAATACAGCAAGGCCTCTAAGCCATTTCTCCTGTATCCCTATGCATATTTGCTGCAATACTTATAGAAGCATAAAATACAGTAGAAACCTAGAACTATAAGCCGAAGACCTCGGAATAGCAACTCGTGCAATTAGAACAATAGAGAGAATATAAATTGGGGTAAAAAAGGCTCTCGAAGCGGGAGAGGTCGAGAAAGAAGTCAAACTAGGCGGTGCTGCAGGTTGAGAAGCGACAGGTCTAGATTTTGGAGGTTCAAACAAGCATTTGTTCTTGAGTCTTCCGTTACTCTTCCGCATATGGCATAGCAAGAATATAGGAGTTCCCTTAATTGTGAAAAATATAGACCACGTCGTCTTGCTCCTTCTCATTCGCTTCGGCAAGTTGAATACATGTTGAAGCTTCATGCTGGTGCACATATTGACGATATCTACTCAGGCGCAGGTTACACAGTTTTGCGTATTCGCGGCGTAAGAGGGGCCTTTCACGATCCTTGACACTCAACAACTCCTTTTCCTTCCGGACCGTGGTTGAGTTTTCTGATACGGTATGGAGTTGCTTCAATAGCTGCAGAGGAGTTCCGTCGTACAAGGGTAATCAGGATGGAGATCAGCTCTCTCAACAGCTTCTATGCCTGGTTTCCTAAGGATAACTCGGCATGATTATCATTCCTTCTGCGCCTATTTCTTCTCTAGTATATTGTAGATTGGTGCCGACCAGTGCTATAATCACTTGAAGGGTCACAGCTCTCCGCAACGCGTCGTAGAAGCGCCGATAAAGATACCTGGTTCATGACGACATTATTTGAAGCAATATAGTCGGGATAAAAAAACCCGTTGGATTCTTGAATAAAGGTTTCCGGTTCTGGGCGCTCTCTGTGATCCCTAGCCAAACATGCCTTCATCGTGCGGATACAAGAATTGATCCCTTTCGAGCAGCCAATGACGTTTGCCGGGTAGCTGATGATGTGGTTTGGATATGTGATTGCCATTGCTTTAAGAGGACGCCGGTGGTGCAGCCGAATGGTTGCGTGCCATACACCATCAATTAGAGTATACAGCCGACTCCAGATATCGCTGGGCTTGCAAACTTTAATTAATTGACTGAGTCCATTTGGTGTTCCTGCGCCTGTAATTGAGTCTATGAGGGCTTCAGGCGCCATGCAATTTGGGGTGCCGACTTGGTGGTCACGGCGCACATTGACGGTGTTGTCTTGGATTGCGTTTGCGTTGCCGAAATCAATGAGTTTGAGACGTCCTTTGACAAGGAGAAAGTTGGCAGGATTTAGGTCCGAGAGCACGCCATCGTGTTTTTGGACAAATGCTACGCATGCAAGCATCTCCTTCCAATGATATCGGACGAGCCCGAGGTCAAGTTTCGCATTTTCTAAGATGATGTATCTTTTCAACAGCGTATTGAAATTGAGATTACCACATCCCATTAGCTGTGGTATATGTTAGATAATGTTTGAGTTAGGTAGGAATTCAACGAAATTTAGGAGTTTGAACTATATTGAGTGTCTCTTTCTCTGCATTGAGTTCTCGTACTTTAGGCCGATGACACGATCCGAATCACCAAACTTTCGTAGCATGTCAATTTAGGGTTTCAGATTGCGGACAGAGTCGTCGTTCATATCTCCCAAGGAGACTTTATTCAAGGCATACATCTCCGAGTTTTCTGCAATAACTCGATACAGGTGAGTACTGCCTCCTGTCATCTGGAAGCCGGTGTAAACGTTGAATCGCTTGTTGATTGAAAGGAGGGGATACCTCCATCTATATACCCATACGTCGCTGCAACGTGGCGACACTAGAGTTGAAACGGCCTAGCCAACACCTCCTCTGCCTATGCAATTGACAAGGTACGACTTCTTGTTGACAGTGACGCGACTAGACATCTTTCATGAGTGAGGAGTCGGTTTGGCGCCTTTGATATAAAGTGGTTCTCTTGGAAGTCTAACGAGAGGCGGCGGGGAAGTAGCAACTAGCCGGCGATAACTATCGAGATTAACAGGTAAGCGAGGTTTATTTGTCGATCCAGCCACAGCCATTCTCTGATGCGAAATGCTGAATTGAGGGATAGTTACGATATTGTTCCTTTTGAGGGAGGTTCGGATTTGGATTTTGTCCCGTCTGTCACGGGTGCTCTCTTGCGCTCGGGAGTTGAAGCTGCGTGAGAAACAACCGGTAATACTGTAGTGTAGCCACGCTGCTTAGATGAGATTGAGCATACCCTAAATGTTGGTATTTTGTTGCTTGTACATCTTGTTATTTTATTGCATTGCTGTTATAGTGATTTTTGTAATGACGATCCGCGACATCCCTATCAATTCTTTCGTTCTCGTGTTTGTCTTCACGTTCATGGCTAATTCTTGAGAAACACTTTCATCGTCTCTGCCCATCCACCCAAATCTCTTTGCGGGTTTACAAAGCAGTGTTCCGCCAGACTTTGACGTAGATCTAGCAGTGAATATTCTCCCAAATATTGACGCACTGCCACCGAGTACTGAGGTTTGCGATCGGAACAGTCATGTTGAATCACTGTGTATATTCAACGACAAGCTCTCCACAGTCTATTTTTGAGCCGATTGGGAATTCTTTAGTGCCTCTAAACTGATGACCGCCTATTTTCTCTTGTTCTCCCGTCCGGACCTATGTAAGATAGGGGAGGGTGCGTATTTCGTTCGGGCCAAGACTATGCAAAGCTGTAGGTCGGCCACTTGCCATTCTGCTAGAAGGAATCGATTGTTTGATATCATGCTCTCCCCAAGACCGTCGCGGAATGCGCATAATTCGTTGACTCTGGAGAAGCAGAACTAATTAACTTTCGCAGGTGCCGTGTAGATTTAACGCTGAGCTGATTTCCTCCATTATATACAATGAACGGTAGTGGAAGGGCTAAGGGTAATGAAGATGTTGCTATCATGACTCCGGAAGACTTCTACTATTGGGAGGTTTGTTGACATGAGGTCCGGGATGTCGCATCGAATCGGCGATGGGCTTTGAGGCTTGGTAAACGTGTCAATGAAATATTAACTGCTGAAGATATATATCACATCATAACGTCACTGCCGCAGCAGCAAGTGTGGTATGTTCTTACTCTACTTGTGTATTTGTGCGTGAGAGCTTCTACATGATGTTGCTGGCACAGAGCTCCTAAGCTTCGGCTTCGCGTCTACCAATCAAAAGCCGATCGCGAAAGGACGAATGACGTTCAAAACAAACCTAATAATCCTCGAAGAAACTCTGCAGCTCCAACACCACGCCCACGAGAGCTCTCTCTCTCTCAACCATTCTCCGTCGCTATTTATCCTCTAATCTTTCATTCCTAAGGCCCTGAGATGGCTTCACGAAAAGATATATCCCGCTCTGAGCGCCTGGTTATCACGAATGGTGTCGCCCCACCACCAATACGCGCCTCGAGATTACATCCATATTTACGCTTCCCTCTTCTCGCCATCATCAGCTTGTCGCTGAACGTCTTTCTCCTGTCTGTTTCATCAAACGTCCTAGGCCTTGAGCTGGGAAGAGTAAGTCGCAGCCTTAACGAGCCATGGCAGCCAGCAGCGTATCTGGGCTGGAAGGTGTTCGAATTGGGCGTTGAATGGTATTTGAATTATGACGGTAAGTCAAATATTTGGCCTAATCTCTATTGAACATGCGAGACAATTGATTCTCGGGATGAACACGAATTTCTAACACGAATATTCAGACCTTGACATCACCTCCCTGACCCTCCTTGTTCAAGCACCGCAACTCTACCTCCTCCTGACCTACTATACCATTCCCCGAAGCGCACTTGCCCTCCGTCTCGCCATTGAAGTCGCTTCCGTTGCTCTCCCCACCAAGCTCCTCCGCCCCCGCTCCGTTATACATAATCCCAACGCTCCGAGTGCCGCTGTTCCGAATCGCATCCTCATCAACAGCTTCCAAGTGATGGCAAGCTGCACCGTACTAGCTGCAGGGTCTTACGCGCTAGCCATTTATGCTGCATCCTATTTCGGTCTTCCAACATTCATCGTCCAGCATTTTGAAGTCGTGACAGTAGCCAATGCGCACGAGAGCACAATCTTCAGTCTTGCCATCCTTTTCATCCCAGTCGGTTGGGCAGCGCAGATGTTTCTCCTTACACCTTCCTGGGGTGCGCAAACGAAATTGGGTGATGCCGCCGCTTCGGCTTTTAATCCTACAACGGCATCGCTAGGAGAGACAGTCAAGCATAACGTCTGGGGCTGGAGTAAGCGAACTAAGGCTTTAGCGAAACAAACAGCTGTAGTGTTGGTTATGGTGTATGTGAATACTGTACACAAGGTCTCGACGCTTGAGGGGACGGATCCTATCGGTGCGGTCGGGTATGCCGGTATATGGGTGGCCGCGAATGTGCTGGTAGCGGCCATGTTTGAGTGGGTTGGGAAGGTTTGACTGCACAATAGTTTTAGAAGATCATAAAGGAGATGTGCGAGAACCGAGCAGGATGTGAGGTTTAAGTGGAGTTGGTGGAGTGATTTTGTGGTTTGTTAAGGCTTGACTGGATTGTTTCGATCGAATAGCAGGCCCGGACTTAGGAGAATAATATGAGAAATGAAGTCGCATCTTTGTCCTCATGGAATCTCCTTGCCGGAAATCTTGTCCCTCTTGACGTAGCTCTGGGTGGTTCTAAGATCATCTGGTTATTAGTTTTGGGACAGCGACAATACAGACTTTGGGCTGCGGTACTTGCTTCATATATCCTAGCGACTATTCACTATCATCAAAGCAAATTGCACAGACGTCACCTTGTCTACACTTATTTAAGATTCCGCTAACGTTCACTAGACCGTTCCCAGCTTCTACTGTCGTACATTTGTTAAATGGAATCCAATTACAAAATCACGTGAAAATCCTGCAACAACGGCTCATTTGAAATTAGTACATTCACGAGTGCCTACTACAGTTCAACCTATACCTCTTGATCCACCTTCTCTGGATAGCCAAGATAGATCTCGCTATCAACACAATAAATCCTCTCACCTTGTTTGCGATTCAAATTGCTCCGCCGCAACCTCTGGCCTACGATCTGCCAAGTGAGATTCGCAATCTAGATATTCCTGCCAATATCCTCGCCCGGATCGGTAGCCGCCCGGCCCTCACTACGAGCTTGGTTGAGTGAGGGCCGGTTCGAATCCGGCGGGCAGTTCTCCGCCTGCTACTCCTCTCAGTAGTGCCTTAGATGATCCCAACAATCACTTCGTCGGCGGGCGTCGCACTAGTAAATGTAAGAGCGGTTGGAACCTGGAGAATAATAGTTCCGGCAGGGTGAAATCATCTACAAAGGTGAGGAAGAAGAAAACTCAAAGTCCCTCTCCACCTCCTGCCAAGCCCTATCCTCATCATCCTGAGAATCCGAGCTCCACTTATGATCATAATGAGACCTATCCCCGTTGCCGTAAGTATTTCGTTCTCTTCCCTCAATCTGTGTTAACTGCAATAGCTTATCTCATCAAAGCCTACGGTCGGATTGAGCTGTCCCTGTGCCAGCGAGTACAACAATCTCTCGTTCGGCACAAGAGACAGACGACGAGATTTGGAAGGCCGTCCCCACTGCTGTGAACTTTCCGCTCAGGCGGCAGGATTACTAGTACTTGATTATGGTCGCGGGCGCTCAAGGAGCAGTTGAGGTTCCTCGAGGAAATGAATGGTAAAAGGTTGTCAGCTGGAAGCTGGTGCAAAGATTGAATCTCTTGTTGATTGAAAGGAGGGGATACCCCTATCTATATACCAATACGTCGCTAAAACAGTGATGTTGCTAGAGCTGAAACGTCCTGGCCAACAAAGGTGTCAGGGCGTCATAAAGCCCAAGTCGTGTGTGACGGGGTTCTTGCCGCACCTTCCCATACGGTGAGATGGGTAAATATGCGGATCGATCGTGCATCAACTGCGCAGACACCTGTACCAACTGTTGCTTGAGTATGTCTATCCAATCTCTTTCCAAATTCCTAATGCTGATCCTTCTGTAGACTCAGAGCTCAAGGGAAAGGCCCCGCCTCAATGTAACCCGAAAAAGTATGCGGAGGCTCGGAAGAAGTTTTCTAGCGCTCGCTGCGGTTATAATGACAAGGACAACCAAGGTCCTCCACCTCCTGCTCCAACAGACTCCTAGACTTCGTGCGCTTCTTGGTGTGTTTCCTGGCATTCCAGTATGGTTCTGGGTTTCCTTTCAAGGCTCCTGGTGGAAAAATGGCGACGGATATAGGTTAGTGGTGAAAAGACTGAACGTCTTCTGGATATCTAACATGCACTACCATTTCTCTGGCACAATATTGGCTCGGTTTTCACTTTGCAAATGTTCCCAATACCAGTGCATGCCATCTTTATTGCTGCCAACATGTTCTCCTACACGCAATTGGGTGAGTGATGTGGTAAGCCACCGTCGCTGCTTTAAAGTATGTACATCTACGTGAATCTTATTTTGAACTGACCTGATTAGTATTGATCAATATTTGATTAGTATTGATTAGTGATGATTACTATTGATCAGTATTCATTTGACTAAGAGCTTCCTAGTGGATTCTTTGCCACTACT
>KV745187.1:0-34745 GCA_001692735.1 Lepidopterella palustris CBS 459.81 | reverse complement strand
TATTTAGTATTAAGAAACCCTAATAGTTTAAAAAGGGTAGAATTTAAATAATTAAAATAGTATTAATACTAAGATTTTAGAGAAAATATACTAAAGTTACACGCAGTTAAATAGGCCCGTACTATAGTAAAGATAATATTAACGTTACTATAAAGTAGAATATCGTATTAAAACCTATCCCTTATAGAGCTAGAATACTATAGAATAAACTAGGAACTTTAAATAATTAATTTTATTCGGCGTTATAGAGTTTTTTAATTCTAAAGTAGTGCAACTTTATTAAGGTAAGCAACTTGCTTATATAAGCGACTCGCTTATAGAATATATTAACTATAGTTGTAATTATTTTAACTCTATATTAAAAGTATATATTAATAAATAGTAGTTAACCTACGTACTATAATTATATCTTTAATCTTGTAAGTTAATTACTCTATATAGTGCTAAAAGTCGCGTAGATTTACTTAGTTCTAAAGCTTTTATAACGCCCTATATATATTCTCCCTAGTTTTTAGAATAAATAGCAATTTCTTTAGCTTTTCTTTTATCTAGCGCCAAATCTTCTCTATTGTTTAAATCTAGTAAAAAAGAAGGTTAATTAAATCTACGGACTCCGTGTTTTAGTTTAGGTAACTAAGCACTATTAGTATACCCCTTTGCCCTATTTTCTATAAAGATATACTCCGGCCCTAGCTTATTAAATAAGGGGAAAATAACAGGTTATAAAACTTACTAAAGGTATACCTTAGATTAAATACCCGTATAGCTAGAAAGCTTCTTTATTAAGACTAATAGCGACTTATAATTTTAGCTAATAGCCCTTTAAATTATAATAAAGAACTTTTTCTAACTAATATACTAACTAAATATAATTTGTATAGCTTTTTTTATTAATTTGCCTTATTGCCTATATTCTACTATATTTCCCGACCTTAAATATAGATTTATCTAACTATATAACTTTTCTTTAGTCTTCTTTAAGCTTGCCGTTAGTTTAATTTATCGCCTAATTAGATATTCTATACTACCTATAGTTTATAGCAAAACCCAAGTGCTTCTTAGCTTGTATACGTAATATATAGGGCCTCGGGTATACAATATAGCGATAGTAGCCTATACAACGTAGTTCTCGATAAATAGTTTATATAAGGGCTATAACTTCTAGCTAGGCTTTTAGCTAGTTAAAGGTTATTTAACGCGTTAACTAATATTTTAAAATATAGTAAATACAATAATAAATTTCTTTAATAAATATTAAATATATTTTTAGAGCTTTCTTTTTACGGTTTTATTTACTTAATTCTTAGTATAATATATATTGATTTATTTCTTAAAAAAGGGAGGTTTTTAAAATAATATTTTATTATAAATTTATATTATATTATAAACTACGTATAACTTTACATATAAAAGTAGGCTATTCGCTATTCTTTTTTTATAAAGAAGAGCTAAATATAAGAGTATTATTTATATTATATTATAAAGTAATAAAGTTAATTGTTAATTTAATAGATAATTTGCAATAGAAGGGTGCAAAAAATCGACGCGTAGAGGCGGCTTGCTTAGGTAGGCCGCGTATAGTGGCTCTAACTCTTACTACTTATAGTATAATATACTACATCGGCGTTTCGGGAGGCCAAATTTGGTTGCCCCGAGCAATCAGATCCCAAGATTCTATGTCAAATCGCGAGCAACCAGATTTGGGCTCGAGCAGCCAGATTTGGCTATGGGAGAATCTAAGCAACTAGATTTCGCGTAGTACTAATCTAAGTAGCCCGAGCAACTAGATTTAGCTATAAGTAACTAGATTTGGCCACGAGCAACTAGATTTGGCTAAGATTAAAATAAAAATAAGTACTTATTATAAATTAGCTACTTTAAAAAGGCTAGAATAATAGTTATATTAATTTTAATACTATATAAGTAGTAAAGGTATAGAGAACAAGTAAAGTAAAGCTATATATAGTGCGCAGAGGACAAGCAAAGTAAAGCTATATATAGTGCGCAGAGAACGAGTAAAGCAAAGCTATATACGGTGCGCAGAGAACGAGCAAAGTAAAGCTATATATAGTACGCAGAGAATAAGCAAAGCAAAGCTATATATAGTACGCAGAGAATAAGTATAGCTATATAGCGTGTTACGCAACTAAAATAAAGCTCCCTTCTAAAACCTAAGCTTTATAAGGCAGTAGTAATACACAGCTATTTAAAACTTATTAAATAATAAAAATTCTATAGTATAGTAGTCGTATAGTGTCTAAAGAGTCTTCCATTTCTTCTATAAAGCCCTAGGAGGCGTAGTATTAGATAAATTTATGCCGGGCAATAAGCAAGCGTAGTAGTAATATAAATTTGCGGGCGCAGGTAATTAGGAGCAGGCTAAAAGGTCAATTTGCGGTGTTTTTAAAGACTTACTAGGGCAGTACGTAATTTCCTAGTTAGGTGTTAGCTAGGGCGCGGTACTAGTGGTGCAGGAGGAAGTTGTGTAGGAGGAAGTTATATAAAAGGAAGTTAAGGAAGTTGTGCAAGAGAAAGTCAAGGAAGTCGTGTAAGAGGAAGTTGAGGAAGTTGTGCAAGAGGAAGTTGAGGAAGTTGTGCAAGAGGAAGTTAAGGAAGTCGTGTAAGAGGAAATTAAGGAAGTTGTGCAAGAGGAAGTTGTGCAGGAGAAAGTTGTGCAGGAGGAAGTCGTGCAGGAGGAAGTTATGCAGGAGGAAGTTATGCAGGAGGAAGTTGTGTAGGAGGAAGTTATGCAGGAGGAAGTCGTGCAGGAGAAAGTTGTGCAGGAGGAAGTTGTGCAGGAGAAAGTCAAGTTATGTAGGAGGAAGTTAAGGAAGTCGTGTAGGAGGAAGTTAAGAAAGTTGTGCAGGAGGAAGTTGTGCAGGATTGGCCGCTACAAGGAAGCTGGAACGATAGTTGTATTGATTTTGATGATGTTGCATAGTAGAAGAGGTGCGGAGAACGAGCAAAGCTATATATGGCGCATTATGTGCCATACGTGATTCTCTGACACGTGACCGAGATAGTATAGTACTGCGCCAAATCTAGCTGCTCAAGCCTGCTCAGGCTCGTACTGCGCTATATCTAGTTGCTCGGGGCCTGCTTAGATTAGTACTGCGCCAAATCTAGTTACTTATGGCCAAATCTAGTTGCTCGGGCTGCTTAGATTAGTACTGCGCGAAATCTAGTTGCTCGAGGCCTGCTTAGACTAGTACTGCGCGAAATCTAGCTGCTCGAGTCCAAATCTGGTTGCTCGTGCTGGCCCGAGAAATTGCCACCTAAACGAGCTACTCCCCAAAACGCCGATGTACCTATAAATTATTGTGCTTATTTACTTTATTTTAAACCCTACTTAAAGAGTTTTTATAATCTTAGGGCTATAATAGCTTATAGTAAATTAAATTGTATAAGTAACTTATTTTATAGTTTTATAAAGTAGTTTAAACTTTAACTTTATTTATAGCTTTAAATTTTAAGGTTAGTATTTTAATAGTAGTTTCTTTTTATATATAGTATTTTATAGTATCTTGCCTTTAGAAAGTTACTTATTGTTTATATACAAATAGCTTTTTATATATAAAGAATATATTGCTTACTTTATATAGCATGCTTATATATTTTACAGTTTTGACACCTTCCTCTCCTTATAGTGTCAACATCATGCCTTTATCATTAGGTGTCCCTATCGAGAATAACGATAGCGCGCTCTCTACTCCCTCTGAGGTCGACCGCAACCTATTCGATCACTCCGATGGTACAGACGACGCGTCGCAAGAAGCTTTATCACTATGCCAAGCATCGCGAGATTGACGGCAGCGGCCGCAGATAAAAGGATTCCGGCCAATCAAGAGACGATTTGATCCCCAGAGAGTCTTATTTCATGGACAACATCATGCCAAGACTTTACATGGACATTGAATATTCAACATTCAATATCTTGTCAATATCAGTCAGCGATTCAATATCAATATCAATATGGGCCGTATTGAATATTGACATATTGATTACGGAACTGTTCTTGGACGATATTTTCTCTCGTCTGCTTCGTGACGAGAAGCATAAGAACTGACCCTTGAATTTCTTGGAGATTGCCGAAGTAATAACATACCTGCAGTCCATCCCCCAAAAAGGCCGGCCGCATCAGAGCGCTTGAAAACGAGACCACGATCATGCTCTGGATCATCCACCCGTCTTCGAACCCTTCCCGCTCACACCAAGCTTCCTCATCCCACCAAATCCGCTACCTCCATTCCCGAGTGTGTTGCAATCAGCTCACGTCATCCCAACCCCACTCGATCTTTTGACGGCTTTTCAAGACCACGACTTTCCCTCTATAATCTACGCTAGACATAACCTACACCCATATTATAATGCGCAATTCTCTCACCATTTTGTGGATTGGGTCGACTATCAAGCTATCTAGAGAGGTTCCAATAATAGCTTACTAATATCGTCGCTGCGTATGGTGCTGCCTGCAGTAGCGCAGCCTCTATCAGCTAACAGTGAGGTTGCCCATATCCTATCAACACTAAGGGGCAGGCAGTAAGGCCAGTTCGACAGATTAACTCGCTTAACACCTTTTCAGCCCATCCCTATGAATAAAAAAGAACCCGTAATACGACTCTTAACCTCCAAAAAAACCTAATCCATATCCGAAAATAGACATTCCAACTCCCCCAATGCTCGAACCCCCCCATACTCCTTGTTGACTATTTGATAGTACCTGATGAAGGATTGTCGCTACGAAGTATGTGAGGGTAGGTCGTGACATAATCGGGCGCTCCGGTTATATAGATGGCCGTGTCGTTGATCGGTATAGTGGTGTCGTGCATGGCATTAAGATCTGTGGTGTTCGGGTGTGCATTATACGCTTCGATCTGCGCCATGCAGGATAGAGGGATACCATTCACCACCACAGAGCCGTATTCGATTGCAATGTGTTCTGTAAGGCCTGCAAAAGCGTCGCCCATGCAAACACCAAACTCCTGGGGTGTGGCGTCGCGAATTGCGAATCGGCGACCATGTCCGTGTGAGACTCTTTCCATGATACCGGCCGTGAAACCACCAGCAACAGCTTCTCCTATCACCGCTGTACCAATCGAAGAACTGGCAGCGGCTATTCCAGCTGCTATGACAGGTGGGGCTGGGCAGGGTTGAATCAGAGTCGAAAGCGCTAACTGAGACTAGGCTGATGGTAAAGGCCTTCATGACGGTTGGGAACTTTCTCGGGCGATTTGATATGATCCTGCTGTCCCTGCTACTACTGCTACGCCGTACTGGCTTCGCGCAGGGTACTCCGCTGGCGTATTTCCGGCATGAAGCAAGCGCTGGCCTGAAAAGACATAAACAAATCCTACTTCCTAAGATTTGATACTAACCCGCACATAGAAATGGCGTCTGGAAACTAGTAGAGCTTCAGAGTCTTGGAAAATCTGCATATTCTTGGCTCGATGGCGATTATACTGACGTTGGACTATCCCCTTCCACTTTGGGCCCGCTCCATGGCGAGTGTTAAAAAAGGAAAAGCTTGGTCCAATTGGAAACGCATTCAGGTCGCTCAGTGTGGGCGCTAAAAGCGGCACAGTGTCTGAGTTTAAGGATGCAGTCTCTTGAACTTTGTTGGGGGTTTCCAATGGTATATTCAAGACCAACAATTATTCAGTCACGTTTCTGAGATTCTAGCCTTGAGTGGTATTATTGTTACCGCTTCAAGACTCTTGTGTAGGAGTCTCGACAACTTAGGTTAAATATTATGCTAAATAAAAGTCTTGAATATCGCATAACAACCTACGCGCGTACCGATTAACCCTATACACGCACTTTCTCTTACCTACGTAATACAGGATATAGTTATTCAACAGAAGAAAGATTGGTTAGAGACCTTGGAGCCTTAGAGGCCGCGCAAGAGGGTAGCTGTCAACCTAGATACGCGCTTTGCATAAATAGACAGTATACGGTCTGCTGTGGAGGAATCTAAGCGTATTGTAGCAGAAAGAGCTGCCAAGAAGCCTATATGGGACGTCTGAAACGTAGCGGCAGCAAATGCAGCACTAGATCTTTAAGATAAGTGCATTGAATAGCAATTGTAACTTTGGTTGTTGTGTAATTAGATGTTTTCTATAATAGGATCGGATTCGGGATGTGGCCAAGAACTAAGAGAACCTGAGAGCCGAGCTTAAGGTTTTGAGAGTGCGAAAATAAGCTCCAAACGGGAGGAAAAAGGTGTGCCCCATACTGTACAAAGCCAACCCTCTAGAAGTTATTATTCTGAATGGACAAGTGTTGATGAGGGCAGTACTCGCGAGCGGCTGGCTCTCAACAGCCTTTGCAAGGCTCATCCCTGATTGGACAAATCATGCAAATGCCCTCCATAAAAGCCTCCCCTTGGCACGGCCACTCGACTGCCTCCAGACTACGTACATCTCCTTACTGAAAGTACGTGTGAAGCAACTACAAACACACGCGCACACTAGCCTCATCTACAAGCCGTCGGCACACAATCTATATACCTACGCCGGAAAAAAACGACCCCAAGCAGCACCTGCTCTTTGCTGCTATGTCGTTCGGGATGCATTTCTCCACCAATCAGTCCCGCCGCAAGGGTGTATCATTGTTCCGACGGACACTGACGTTGGAGGATTATTTCTTAAATACGCACACCTGGCTGTTTCATGAATAAAACCGCTTGAGTTCTGCAACCTAAAAAAAATTTGCTACACTGGAGCTTCCATTTCTTTCCTGTCACTCAATCGACCCACTTAACAGCGGAAGTGAGTGAAGAAAGTATGCTGACCGTCACGCAAGCAGAGACGAGGGATGTGAGGTTTCCAGTGAGTAACTCTCAATTGCAGTAGGAAACGGAGAATTTAGATGCAGGTCTGAGCTCACCGCGATACCTAGACCTCCCTCGACAAAACCGGGTCTGATGCTATGAACGCAGCCGGCGACTATTCCGCCGCATACTGCATCCTCCACACCGATTCGGAGTACACTGGGCATGGAATGGTATAGTACAGTTCTTATAGACCTCAAAACGTGCAATTGAACTCCCCGCTCCTTGGTACACCGCGTATTTCATCCCAGCAATATAGCTGACCAACCAGACAGACCTTCACGATAGGCAGGGGAAACGAAATCGTGTGTGCAGCCATCTCCCTCTTGGTCGATCGCATTAAAGGCCACACCCTCGATTCTCTAACCTCGAACTGGGGCCGTACATGGCGGTACCTCGTCTCCGACTCGCAATTACGTTGGATTGGGCCCGAGAAAGGCGTCATCCATCTCGCTCTCGGCGCCGTCGTAAACGCTATTTGGGATCTTTGGGCCAAGACGCTGAAAAAGCCTGTTTGGCGCATCGTGGCTGACATGACGCCGCAACAATTCGTCGACTGCATTGATTTCCGCTACATCACTGACGCCTTAACCCCCGAGGAAGCGCTTGATATCCTTACCAAATCGGCCGAGGGCAAATCGCAACGTATTAAAGACGCCGAAAATAGTAAGGCGGTGCCTGCGTACACAACCTCAGCTGGCTGGCTCGGTTATGGTCAAGACAAGATGCGCGCCCTGCTCACTGAAACGCTTGAAAAAGGTTACAAGCACTTCAAGCTGAAGGTGGGTTCCGACGTCCAACAAGACCGTGAGCGCCTAACTATAGCACGCGAGATCATCGGGTTTGACCGCGGCAATATATTGATGGTGGATGCGAACCAGGTCTGGTCCGTCCCGGAAGCTATATCCTACATGCACCAGCTCGCCGAGTTTAAGCCGTGGTTCATCGAAGAGCCGACGAGCCCCGACGATGTGCTCGGACACGCTGCTATACGCAAGGCGCTGAAGCCCCTTGGAATTGGTGTCGCGACGGGAGAGATGTGCCAGAACCGAGTCATGTTCAAGCAATTCCTGCAAGCTCAGGCTATAGATGTATGCCAAATCGACGCATGTCGAATGGGCGGTGTGAACGAAGTCCTAGCTGTGTTGCTCATGGCCACCAAATTCAATATCCCAATTGTGCCGCACAGTGGTGGCGTAGGGCTCCCTGAATACACGCAACATCTAAGTACGATTGACTACGTGGTTGTAAGCGGAAAGAAAAGCGTGTTGGAGTATGTCGATCATTTGCACGAGCACTTTTTCCATCCGGCAGTGATTCGGGATGGGTATTATGTCACGCCTATGGAGCCCGGGTACAGTGTCGAGATGCGGCCGGAGAGTATGGAAAAGTTCCAGTTCCCCGGAAAGGAGGGTGTGAGTTGGTGGAGGAGCGAGGAAGCGAGGCCCATATTAGAGGGCGAGAGGATATAGGTTTTTGGTATGATTTGAAGTTGTATCATGTCTTATGGTCATATTTGGGTACTTGCGATTTTGTTTCAGTGACAAATCAATCATCGTCATAAGGAAGATGAGGTGTTTATATGCTGTGAAATATCGGAGGAAGGAGATGTACCAGCCAAGGCCGAATCAAGACATTAAAACTCCCGTTTAACGCCTAAAGAGTCCCCAAGAAGACTAACCCGTCTAGTTGACTCCGAAGAATTTGCCTCCCTCCATAGTCGAATTCGTCGGGGTGGATCGAGATGTAATGCAGTCGTGCCCACGGTTGCAAAATGCCAGCAAAGATCAGTCCGTTTCCTCCCCTGTCTCCCTAAACTTATGTCCTCATGCGACTGGTGGGTCTTGCCCCTTTACTGTAAGACTCCTCAGCTTCGCAACCCAATTCTCCTGCCCAACAATTTCGTTCGCCCAACCTGTTCTCGAAACTGTCCCCAGCTCTCCTCTCTTTCTTTCCAGTCTGCCATCTGAGCCAACATAAACTCCCATGCCTTTCCCTCGTATCTCACTGCCTCCTCTCCCCTCAGGCACATCTCCCGATATATGCGTTGAGCACGTGCGCGGCCTGCCGCTTCCTCGCCGACCAGGTACGGGTCCTCGAGAGGATTGGTCGCAGTTGTTGTAATGTCGGAGGGGTAGGAGGAAGATGCGCTCCCAGCACCAGTGGTCGGTAGGCCCGAGTTATTGAGTGCGATGGAAGAGGACGAGGATGATGTATTCGAACCAGGACCGGTGGCGGCTGGGCTGGTAAGAGGTGGTGGAACTGCAGCAAGTGAGTTCAAAATTGCAGCGGTGTTGGCTGCCTGACTGGCTCGTCGGCGTGCGACAGCATGATACTGGCGACTGGCGTGACTGCTGTTGATGCTGCTCCAATGACTAATGTTATAGTTGTGAATCTCAACGTCTGAGATGGAGCCGTGGGCGCGAGACTGAAAGCCTGGGGCATATCGAGGAGACGGTAGACCTCGAAGAGGCGATGAGGGGGCTGCAGCTGGGGGAGAGATACCGGTGGTGGTGGGAGTAGGTGTTGAGATAGCTGGAATGCTTGGCCGCCGCGAAGTGTAAGTTGGAGCTTCCGAGACGTAGGAGGGTGCGGCGGAGTGAACTGAGACAGCATCCGGATCGCGACGATAGAGCGGAAGAGGCTCCGGGTGAGTAGGGGTGTTTGTGATATTGCATGTCATGATCGCGTGCGTGGGATGGGATGGATTCCGAGCTCAACCTGATAGGCAGTAGAGTTGGAAAGCGCGGCTGACAACCTTGGAAAAGGAGCTGGAAGCTGAAGGAGAGGGGCAAAGGGAAGGGGCAATGGTAGAGAGAGGAAGGAACGCGATCACCTGGGCACAGCCAAGGTGAGCAGAGGATTAAATGCCTCGGCGCGAAAGAGAGGAAGAGGGAGGAGACAGAGAGGAGTTGTATTTACTTGGGCTAGGGCGCTGGCCATAAATATTGAGTGCAAGTGGTGACTTCCAGCTGGCTTGGAGCCCGCTCAGGAACAAGTCGCATTTCGTTCCGGGGTACCAAAGCCGTTTCCTCTGTCGGAGGGACTTTGAGAATCACGGGCCGTCGTCCTTTTGGCGACTAGAATACTAGGCAGGCCGTTTTGTGGTTGTGCATACCGTGAAGGTATGCAACACCGAATGCATCGAATAATAACCCCTCACCACGCTCCACAGCTGGACTTGGTGCGGGGCAAAGTATTGGCGCATGCATATGGAAACGCTTCTGCAGACTTCTTCTTCGGTCGAGAGCTCCGTTCTGGACCTTTTTGCCCAGCCTCAGCAGGAGGAATAAAGGTATCTACTCCGGAGTAGGTACACGCTTGATAGGTAGATAGTGATAATGGTCCTATCAAGACGTGGGAATTCTATTATCTGCCGCCGTGCTAAATGTCCCGCGTATCGCAACTTCGGGCGGCGATTTCCGCGGCCAAGTTGACGTATTCCAGTTCGGGTTCGGAATTGACATCATCATTCCTACCTCGACATTTAGATCTTCACCTTCACATTCAAAGGCGTGATAGCTTACAGCCCTTGAAACCCATTTTTCTTTCTTTCTTTCTTTCTTTCTTTCTTTATTTATTTTTTTTGATTTGAATGGATTCGGTTATTTAGGCATCTTCAGTCTGTGGAGCCTCGTGTGTAAGGAATGAACGAGTCGTAGTTTGAATCGTTCTTTTCCCGTTGCGTGAAATACTTTCTACGCAAGCTACCTAGATACCTAGGAGGAGCACGAGGTCGCGCGATCTGGACCTTGGGAGGGTATACAAGGCACCACAAGAATAAAACTACAACCTTGAAAGAGCACAAGGAGCTGCCCACCAAAAAGAGTCACTTAACAAACACATGAACCGAAATTGGGTATTTGTTCTAACACCAGAAAGCAACCGATATGCCCACACAGAAGCCAGAAACACCTCTCGATTCTCTCTTCATATGGTTCCTCTTGAACATCCCGTGCTTCACCTCATCCCTCGCTTACCCAGCGTCACGGGCTGCCATTTCGGTAAGTCCTCCGAGAATCCCTCATCCTCCATGTCGGTTTCACAACTCATGTACTCGTCGACATCTTCAATTTCAACTTTGCTTCCTAGAGCCTCTCTGGCTTCCCTGAGCATGGCTCTGGTCTGAGCGCTCATCTTCTTCACTCGCGCTTCCTCCTCCATTTCATCACGTCGCAGCTTGTTGACGAGACGCTGCGTCTCGCGAGGAAGAGGGCTCGAGTGGTGGCTTGGATGGAGAACCGGTGAACCGTAGCTCTGCCGGCTGTATTCGCGAGCGCGAGGCGAGGCAAACGACGCAGATTTATTAGAACATAGAGTAGGAGAGCCGGCATGTGAGACCTTAGCTTGACGCATTTGAAAACCGCGGCGAGAGCTTGGTTTCAATGGGCGTCGAACACCAAATTCACGAGCAACGGATCCTGATCTAGACGATACAGGACGCGGGATGTTAGATGGTGACTGAGATTGCTGAATCACTGGGACACGTCGCTCTGAAAGGCGTGGACTCGAAGCTCTAGAGTCCATATAGCCGGGGCCGTTAACCACAATCCATCGGTCGTCTAAGCGTTGCTTCTTCGACGCATGGGTTACTGTTTCTTCCGTTGACGCTATGGAGTTGATACCGTAGTCGTCTTCCGGACTCCGTTCAGGATACGCCCCGGGTGGCTTTGGCCTGAAAATAGACATCGGGTCTGCCTCACAATCCTCCCGAATATCTGATTCCATGATCTTGCCTTGTGAGGTGACATCGTACGCTTGGCCACCTCCTGCATGGAAACCTTTGAAACTCCTGCAAAACCGCACGATCTTACCGATCTGGCCAGCTACACCTTCCACGGCATGAAGAAGTTGGAAAAATGTGGACTGATGCGTGCCTCTGGACAATAATCCATCTGTTTGGACTCCACTACTTGTGGATTGTTCTAGGTCTCCCAGAGCCGGACTCGTAGGATTTGTCCAGCCACCACGCCGCTGATTGTCGAGGTTGTAATAGTCGTCTTCATCTCTTGAGCCTCTCGCAAGCGTCTGAGAGGTATCTGATCCGCCGGCCAGCTCGTACTGATCGTTAGCCAGGGGCGGAGGGCTCTTGACGTCACTGAAGCGGTCTATCGAGGACGCGACAAAGGAAGATGGCCAATTTTCCGACGTTGCAGAGTACGGAGTGGTGAAATACGGGTCGGCGACGTCGTGTCGAGGCCGCTTCCTGTTTCCGTAAATACCACTATACCCAACTACTTGTCTGCCTATTGCGCGGGTCGCGGCGGGTGTGTGCGGCGATGGACTGTAGAAGAAGGGGTTGGGGCCTATATGTGTGTCGACTGCCGGAGTGAGAGCAGAGCTATATGACCCAGGCATGTGTCGCGGTTGAGGTGAGACTGTGGCCATTCTGGAGAGACTGAGGCGATGGGAAAATGCGCAATATGTAGCTGGAATTGAACAGGTAGAGAGCGGCTCCTCGGCGATAGAACGGATTGTGCTCTAATGCCCCACAGCAGAGAGGCTTTATTATGCGATCATGGTTGTTGAGATCGGGCGTAAGAGCCCTATGCGATAGTGATGTTGGATGGAGGGACGTTTGTTATGGTCGCTGCAAAGCTTCGGCTTTCCTCTTAACCCGCACGGACCTCCTCATCACAAGACCATCCACGGCAACGAATCCAGGTAAATTATTCACCACCTTAGGATGGTAGGCCAGAGCAGCAAATAAATAAATTGAGCAAATATAGAGAATAGATCACGAAGTGCCATCTACGTAGCTAGTACTAGATATGTACATGTACATTGCTTGTAGTAGAGCTATAGTTGAATATGGAACAGTGAGGTCCCAAGGTTCAGCATATCTAACATGCAGGACTACCTTTCTACTCGTGTGCGCTAGGGAGTTTAGACCAGAAAACCTGTGATAGAATCTCTGGGCTGTAACAGGTCATATTTCACAGGAGGGCACTATCAAACGAGCGGCAAGGTAAATTCTTACAGGACATCTATTTCTTAGAGCACCCAGACGTTAGTACTTTAAGTAGTTGTACAGCGAACAGGACTGGTAGATCCTAAGATAATTAGCCTCCATGGGTATCAAGAGTTTCTGAGCAAAACCCAGCAACCACACTCGCCTCATACTCCATAAGCCCAATGCTATATTTAAGACTTGCCGATCCAGCCGCTATGGACGAAAAAATCAAATAACCGACTTCCTTTGTTGACGTCAATTTTACAAACCTCCCTTGCCGCCTTTTTCTTCATGCTTCCACCTTGCTTCATGGCCTCCCGCATCATGGCCTCCTTAATGGCTAGGTACGGCTTCGGCATGATTCGCAAGATACTACATACCTCCTGCTCCTCGGGTGTAAGTAAATGCAGGTCCGAAGCATTTTCTTTGCCGAACCTCAGCGGCACAGTGTTCGGTAAAGGCTGGGTGACGAATTTTTGTTTATTCGGCTGGGGAGTTGTGACGCCATTAGGAGCGCCGTTCGTGAGAATTCGGTCCGGAGGAGGAGTGGACAGACCGTTCTGTAACCGAAGGGGCAGATCGGGTGCAGTTAATGCAGTGGCTGCTGAAGGCGTTTCAACTGGTGGTGTTGGCTTACTGATGCGATTTGTGGCTAATCGATCGAATTGGGTCACTGGTGGTCCTCGAGAGAGCCTCAGCTGTTTCTCCTGTTCATACTTCTCGCCTGCCTTTAGATCTCCTACTTGGTTCTGTCTCCATTCTTGTAATTGAATGATAGCTTGCCGTAGGTTATGCTCGTATTCCAGACCCTCGCAGAATCTCTTGAAGTCTTCGTGCTTCATCATCCTCGCGAAAGGTTTGGCCTTGTTTAGAAGATCTCTTTCCTCTTTTGTCCGCTTCTTATCCGAGGCAGCATTTTTGCGATATTCAAGGAGCCTGTGTTCGAATATAATCCTCTTTCTTTCCACTCTGGCGTCGAGGCGGGAGTTATAGATATTCATCACTGTCATTTTCAGATCCATTTCTGGTTCAGTTTCCCCAGTACGTGGGTTGACGCCATCTCCTGGTTCGAACTGCATGTGCTGTACTGCCTCCTCGGCTTCATTGAAATACTCTGTTTCAAATTCGAGCCGACCGGGCATGTAACCCTGCACCTCATGGCATGCGGGAACACTAGCTGTGGGTTTCTGCTTGGGAGTTGCAGGTGGGGCATTTTTGGCAGCTTCTTTTCGCTCTTCAATCCTCCGCTTCTTCCTGGCCTGGAAAACTTCACGAGGTATCGTGTCGCTCAATTCTTTGTCATCCGGGCTGGCATGTTCCGGTAATGGGAACTTGGTGCTTTCAATGTACGTGTCGATGTAATGTTTGCGAACTTCGTCTTTCGTTCTGAAGCCACCAATGTGATCGGCAATATCTGCCCACGATCCCAAGCCGTACGTTTCTGCGCCTTCCAGCAATGCCAACTCCTCATCGGCTCCCCAATCCTCTGTGAATATAGGTATTGAATGTTGCTCTATGACTTGATATGAATGCGTCCTTGGGTCATGATCGCGGGAGGATTTGCCGTCGGAAAAGCAAGGCACGCAGAGATCATATTCGTGACAGGTCGAGTTCGCGCAGCGTATGCGGACCTGGAAAATGTGAATGATTAGCTTGGCGTTGATATGTTGATGTGTACCTGAGGCAATCACGAAGGGTGAGGCTGCAGCATGCCTACAAGGTGAAGAGAACTTACCGTGGAGGTGATGTCAGAAGAACAAACGTCACAGACATACTTGACTCCGCCTTCGGTGCCTCGAGATGCTGTTTTCTTCTTGATCAAACCCATCATGCCATGCAGGAACGTGTGTTGGTGGCGGTGTCAGAGTAGGGGGTTGTGGGTTTCTGTTGCGCGGCTCAATGTAAAGAGGCCGAAACAGGGAGACCCTCACGCGACCGAAGCAAAAGTTAAGTGGCTGAAACTAGCCTAGAGTGAATGTCGCAATAAATATCGCAGGATCGTGCGAACTGTGCAGTTTGGTATCGTGCTTCTTTGACTGGGAGTGAGGGTTTCGGCTTGCCCGAGCAGCTTGGCACATCGCCTCCACAATTCGTTCGCCCACCCGGACATCATCTCGCGCTGCGGTTACGAGGCCAACCTTCAAGCCAACAACAACACTCATTACGACCACCGTTTGCCGCTTACTGCATCTCAAGCTCTTTGAGCAACTCCTCCAATCTCTCTATATACCCGCAAGCATCTCTCCTTTGCCTGCACCGACTAGAACTGTCTGGTATCTCAAGAGACTGCGCAATCACCGCCTCTCACTCCTCCGCCTCCCCGCCTTCACAACGCTCGCCCGACCCCATTTTGAAGCCGCCTGTGGGCGAACCCAGCAACCATGTCTTGGAAGCTCACTAAGAGTAAGCAACTTCCGCAGCAGTATCGCATAAACAGTCTCTCATACCTTAAAGAACTCAAAGAGACGCATCTCGCGCCCCTAGCGAACACCTTCAGCCGTTCTTCGTCTACTTCGACCATAGTTGCCGAAAACGCACCGAAACCTTCAAGCACATCAAGTAGCTCCACGCTCGTAGATCCGAAAGATCCCAATGGCATCAGTCGGTCCTTCGTCGTCATCCCATATTGAACGTTCTAACAAGTCGTAGCTGCGTCAGAAGCAAATGCCGCACCTCCCCCACCGCCGTTGAAGCCAGGTATCCTTATAGTGACACTCCACGAGGGCAAAGGTTTCTCCCTACCGCCGGGAGCAGAACATGCTTTTGGATCCGGCCATCACCAGGGCTCCCTATCCACGGGGGGTGGATTCTCTGTTGCGGGTTCCATGCGGCCGAATTCGTCATCTCGAAACCAGGGCGGCGTTGTAGGTTCATATGTCAACTCGAATCGACCCCAGTCTGCCGCAGGCAGCATCAATTCCGTTCCTACGATTCACGGTCGATACTCCTCCAAGTATCTTCCCTACGCTCTGGTCGATTTTGACAAGCAGCAAGTTTTTATCAATGCAGTTTCAGGCACTCCAGAAAACCCCCTCTGGGCTGGCGGAAGCACGCAGTATAAGTTCGACGTTTCAAGAACTACGGACTTATCGATCTCGCTATATATTCGTAACCCAAATACGCCTCCGAATACGGGTAGGAATGAGGACATCTTCATTGGCACATGCAAAGTGAACCCCAGGTTTGAGGAGCTTCAGCCATACGTGGAAGACCAAAAGTCAAGCAAAAAGGAGAAGGAGAAGGCAGCTGCGGCTCATGCAGAACAAGAGCGAGCGCTGGGACAGACCGGTGCTGAATGGATTGACCTTCAATATGGGACCGGGTCCATGAGGATCGGCGTCAATTTTGTCGAGAACCGCCAGGATAGACTTACGATTGAGGATTTTGAGCTGTTAAAAGTTGTCGGCAAGGGAAGTTTCGGCAAGGTCATGATGGTTCAGTATGTTACTTTAAATCTTCCTTCGTCTGCGGACCCTTCGACTAATCAGTGGACATAGAAAACGTGATACGCACCGCATATACGCCTTGAAAACTATTCGGAAGGCTCATATCATCTCACGATCTGAAGTTGCACATACTCTTGCCGAGCGATCTGTGCTCGCCCAGATTAACAACCCATTCATCGTACCACTCAAGTTCTCTTTTCAGTCTCCCGAGAAACTCTATCTCGTCCTCGCTTTCGTCAACGGCGGCGAGTTGTTCCACCATCTCCAGAAAGAACAGCGATTTGATATCAACAGAGCACGGTTCTATGCTGCTGAGCTGCTGTGCGCCCTCGAGTGTTTGCATGGATTTAACGTCATTTACCGTGACTTGAAGCCGGAAAATATCCTGCTTGACTACACCGGACACATAGCGCTCTGTGACTTCGGGCTATGCAAATTAGATATGAAGGACGAGGACAGGACGAACAGTGAGCAACTAGCCTCTATGACTCAAATATTACTGACTCATTCGTGATCAGCGTTTTGCGGAACACCAGAGTACCTCGCACCCGAACTTCTCACCGGGGCTGGTTACACGAAAACGGTTGATTGGTGGACTCTTGGCGTCCTTCTGTACGAGATGTTGACTGGTTTGCCTCCATTTTACGATGAGAATACCAATGACATGTACCGGAAGATTCTCACAGAGCCTCTGCATTTCCCTGGACCTGAGATTGTACCGCCGGCTGCGCGCGATCTGTTGACGAGGCTTCTTGATCGCAACGCGGAGAAACGCTTGGGTGCAAAGGGCGCTGCGGAGATCAAGGCCCATTATTTTTTCCACAGCATTGATTGGCGAAAGCTTTTGGAGCGTAAATACGAGCCTAGTTTCAAACCAAATGTGGTATGTATTCTTCCACACCAGGAGATTTCACCTTCTCACCGGGATACAGGTCGATGCACGAGATACGGCAAACTTCGACCGGGAATTTACTTCGGAGGCTCCTGCAGATTCGTATGTTGATGGGCCCATGCTATCCCAGACCATGCAACAACAATTTGCAGGTTGGTCATACAACCGGCCTGTTGCTGGCTTGGGAGACGCTGGTGGTAGTGTGAAGGACCCATCATTCGAGGGCGTAGCGGAGAGATAAAAATGACGGCGAGAAGAATTCATCATGACTCTTACGACATTTGACTGGAAGGGTTGGCAATTGGGTTTTCTGCCGGTTGTGGTGCTGAGCGGGTTTTGTGGCGACTCGATCGTAGCATCGACCCCAGCCAAGTTCAACTACTACACAGTTCTTGTGCATCAAATACAATTTTCCTTGAAGCTGGGTTTCTTTCAGTTTGGAATGGGGGCAGGCCGGTTTTGCTCTTTTCATAGGGAGAATCAGGCTCGGCATTCTGGCGCAAGGCAGCATTTCGAACACTGCGTGTAACTATGAAATCCACCACGGTACCTAGATCAAGCGTATGTTCTCTTGGTGTACTCACTAGTAGAAGTAAAGCTACAGGTGGCCTCTTATGTTGATGGTAGTGCCTCTCTGGTGAGATGGATTGGCCTCAGATACCACATGGTCTTGATAGTATTAAGCCTTATGTGACTTGCAACTTTCTGAAGCAAACCAACAAACCTTGACATTTTGCAGGCACGGCATGGAGTAGACATTGCGTAAATAATAAAGAGAGCCCTGAAGAGATTCTTGATGTCGAAGGTGTTTAGGCGAGTAGAAGCGATCAGTAAAAGGACTTCAACAGCTCCATGCCGTTGCACATAGAAGTATAACTGAATTATTTGAATGTTATTTCGAGCAATCTAGATACATCCGCCGTAATGCCCTGGCGTAAACGGTTGGGACACGCAGGACACGCCCTACAAGGGTAATACCTGTAACCCCACCAAGCCCCCCTCCATCCTGCCCGCCTGGTACATTTCATCATTGCAATCACCAGACCACATAATCTAACACACCTCCGAAATTCCCGAGGAAATCTTTGATACATCGCCTCTCTTTTCAATTGACATCTCCTGAGCCCTTCAGCCCCAGACGCTCTGAAATTGAATCTTGGAAGTGAGCTACCCCCACCTTCGTGGCGTTCAATAGCTGTTTAATTGTTGACCGCCTCTAGTCCATAAGTCGGCTCTCCTCCCACTCAATTCAAACCTGCATCTCAATCTCAACAAAATGCCTGGTTTCGCTCAAGCAACCGATTTGTCGGCATGGAGCTCTTTGCAAGAGCACCACCAGAAGCTCGGAAAGGACATTGTCCTCAAGGAATACTTCAAGAACGACCCTAAGCGCTTCGAGAAGTTCTCCTACACCTTCTTCAACGAAGCGGACAAGTCGGAAACACTGTTTGATTTCTCCAAGAACTTTATCACGGAGGAGACAGTTGAGCTCTTGGTAAAGTTAGCCAAGCAAGCGAATTTAGAAGAACTCCGCGATGATATGTTCGCGGGAAAGAAGATCAATTTCACCGAGAACCGCGCCGTATACCATGTCGCTCTTCGCAATGTTACGAACCAACCTATGAAGGTGGATGGGGTAAGCGTTGTCGAGGGTGTGAATGTAGTGCTGGAGCACATGAAGGAGTTCTCAGAGCAAGTCCGGAGCGGCGAGTGGAAAGGCTATACCGGCAAGAAGATGAACACTATTATCAACATTGGTATTGGTGGTTCCGATCTGTAAGTTTCATTTAGGAGTCTTTCTGTGGTCTCACCCTGCTGCATGTAGTGGGATATCATTTGACTGACTTTCCTGCCCACTGTGTAGCGGCCCTGTCATGGTGTCTGAAGCACTCAAACCCTATGGCGATCGCAGCCTCAAGCTTCATTTCGTGTCTAACATTGATGGCACCCACATTGCTGAGGCACTGCGAGATTCGGATCCTGAGACTACTCTCTTCCTCGTGGCGTCCAAGACGTTCACCACTGCGGAAACTACGACGAACGCCAACTCGGCAAAGCAGTGGTTTCTGAAACACGCCAAAGATGATGCCGCCATTGCGAAGCATTTTGTCGCCCTTTCTACAAACGAGGCAGAGGTCACGAAATTTGGCATTGATAAGAAGAATATGTTTGGTTTCTCCGACTGGGTCGGTGGACGATATAGCGTGTGGAGCGCTATTGGCTTGAGTGTCTGTTTGTACATTGGATATGACAACTTTCACGAGTTCCTTGCTGGCGCTCACGCTATGGACAAGCACTTCAAGGAAACTCCGTTGGAGAAGAACATACCAGTTTTGGGAGGATTACTGAGCGTTTGGTACTCAGACTTTTTTGGGGCTCAGACGCATCTCGTATCTCCGTAAGTGGATAAGTGCAACAGATATAAAGGTTGGGACACTAACGATTGATTATAGATTCGACCAGTATCTCCACAGGTTCCCGGCTTACCTGCAGCAACTCTCCATGGAATCAAACGGCAAGGCTATTACTCGCAGCGGCGACTATGTCAAGTACACAACGGGCGCCATCCTTTTCGGAGAGCCGGCAACAAATGCCCAGCACTCTTTTTATCAATTGCTTCACCAGGGCACAAAGCTCATCCCAACGGACTTCATCATGGCCGCGCAAAGCCATAACCCTGTCGAGAATAATAAACATCAAAAGTGAGTGTCTTCCTCGTAATTAGGACAGTGCTCACTCGATCCCAGGATGCTCGCGTCCAACTTCTTTGCCCAAGCCGAGGCTCTCATGGTTGGCAAAACTCCAGACGAAGTCAAAGCCGAGGGTGCTCCTGATGAACTGGTTTCGCACAAGACCTTCTTGGGTAATCGTCCAACGACATCGATTTTGGCCCAGAAGATCACACCGGCCACTTTGGGGGCTCTTATTGCCTACTACGAGCATATGACCTTCACTGAGGGTGCCGTCTGGAATATCAACAGCTTCGACCAGTGGGGTGTGGAATTGGGCAAGTCCTTGGCCAGTAAGTGATGCGACGGATTGGCTTGGTAAAGCAGGCGGTAGGCTAACGGTTTAATTTACAGAAAAAATTCTGAATGAGCTTGACGAGGCCGGCGAGTCCACAAAGCATGATGCGAGCACCAGTGGACTCATCAACGCCTTCAAGAAAAAATCTGCTTTGTAAACAGACCGCAGCGTATGACATGAGTCAGGGAGCGCATTGAGAGTAGTATGTACTCATGTTCATGACTTACGACCATTGAATTCCTCTGGCAGGAAAATGATAGAGGTTGAGCATATAGTGTTGAAATTGAACTCGATTATGAAAAAGGAAATGAGGTTCGTCGTTTGTTCAGCTGGCCGTGATGCAAGCGTATTTTATGTGAATTGGGATACATCTAGACAAGCGAGGCCTTTTGAAACCAAAACGTAGCTTGTTTGTTGAGATGGCCCTCTCAAGCTTTTCTCGGAAACTTAGAAAAACCCCATCGCCACCGCCATATATAATGTTTTCTACCTTGAAATGAGAAGCTTTCCAGAGACCCTGTTCTGGCTCGCATTCTCCTGACGTAATGTCTCGGTGTGCCTCCTCGCTGTGGCTTATCCTTACAGCGCTATACGCCTTCTACCTTTCTCCTGCTTCTGCTGTCTCCGGCCAGGAACCACTTAAAGCATCGGAGAGGATAGCATCATATACTGCGGGGCAAGCAGTCCCCGTGAGCTGCCTGAATAGAACAATGTCCGTTTCTTTTGCCTGAAAAGCAGCTCTTAGCTCGGAAAATGCTGATGTCGTGTGCGCAGAGACACTGGTGAACATGTACGAATTTCAACTCTTTTGGCCTTAAATCATACAGAGAGAGGTTGTGTGTTATTGCTTTTGAGCATCATTACACTATGAGTAGTTGACGATGCCCAAATCACAGATAACAGACGCCCAAGGCCAGCTCCAGTACATTCCCTTCCCGACTTGCAATGAAACTGGGCGACCTCTCGAGCTCTTTTTTGGTGTCGAAAAAGGTAATTAAATCTTCTCGAGCTCTGGGCGATTCCTCCTGCTCGCCGCTGACCCAAATGCGTCCAGATATAAATTGCACTATCGACTTTATATCCGACCCATTCTTCCACCTCCTCGAATTCTACGTCCACAACGACGCTCCGCTGACCTGTCGCATACCATCTCGACCACTCTCCTCCGTCATTTCTTCCTCCGATACTTCGTCTCCCCAAAAAGATGCCGAATACACAGTCTCAGATACGTCGACGCAAACTGGCGCCATGGGCACGCAAAGTACCCTCTACACTCCCCTGATAATTGCGCTAACTGGCACTCTTCAACTCTCCCACCTCCACATCTCGAATCATCTTAATATGCTACTACATGCCGCACCCAAGAGCATTGCCCCTGGCACTATCGATTCGGCAACGGCTTATTCAGTTTCCGCACACACAAAACAGACTCGCATTTCCATTGGAGACTCGCTGCCTCTGCACTTCAGCATCCGATGGTACCCCTCCACATCCCTGCCTTCCGGCTGGAGCGGTGTTGGTGGCCACCTTTATACTAGTACACTCGTCTACTGCCTGCTTAGTGCTGGGGCGGCGACTGCGGTCTGCGTTGCGTATTTTCGGGGTGTGGAGTTGCCGAAAAGATTGAGGAGGTATGCGAGGGATAAGGCATTTGGGGGCGGTGGGGGAGAGGGAAGATATGGAGGGTATGGCTTACCTATGGCTAATGGGTATGGAGGAGGGTATGGTTATGGCATTGGAAAGAAGGACTGAGGGTAGGACACCGTTGCATGCTCCTCTAGGAGTGAATATCTGTGGCGTTTAAAGCAGTTTTGGAAATACAGTATGTATATATGTGGGTAGATTGTGTTAACGGTAGAATTAAAAATTTTGAGTCTGTCAATCAGACAATAAGTGAAGTAATTCCATAGCGCATACATTTGAGGATGCTCTGGGATTAGGTGAAGTCGTCAAGACGGCACGCCTTCAATATTATCAACTCGGGCCAGCCACTGATTTTGCTCATGCTATAATATCAATTCCAAGGTGGCAGAAATGAAGAAAATGATACAAGTAAAATACATCGAAACAAAGATGTAATCTTACAACCCGGCTAAATGCCGCCTGATGCAACACTTTTCCGAACGATGTTGTGATCCCACAGCCTGGACATAACGCACTGAACATATACGAGAGTTGATTCCATGGTCACGATGCAAACCCATCTCATCCACTGCACTCCCTCAGCATTTATACGACACTTCTACTTCCAAGTATAATAAATTAGCTTCACCAGCCCTTCTTTGTCAAAGCTGCAACCCTCCCAACAACTTCCTTGAACCCCGCTTTAAACCGTTTCCGCCATCTCTGGCTCTTGAGTCTCTTCCTCTTCAGTCCTGGTCGCTCATGAAATCTCTGTGTCTGGAAATCTGCTCGTACTCTATTCCGCGCGATCAGCGAATTCAGCTGGGATAGCCCTCGAACCAAATCCCGCCCTTTGTTCGGATCTAGCTCGACACTTCGACCAGTTGAAGCATTTAGTCGAATCGTCTGGGTTGGACTTCTAATGGCCGGAGGGGGGGTGGTAGGGGCAGCGAAAGAAGGAGAGGCAGGCATCTTCATGCGGGAGACATTGAGACCGTTAGGCTGAGTGGAGTTGCTGCGGTTTCGAGGGGTGGAGAATTGAGAGCCGAAGAGACTGCCGCGATTGCGGTAAGCCTGGTTGGCCTCGTCCAAAGAATTAGTTTGTGAGCCAGCACGGAACCCGAGGAGGGAATTGATTGCTTTGCTGGATGCATCCGCGTCAGAAGCTTCGGACGGGTGCTCTTCGGAAGGTGGAGGTTTTACGGGCGCCGCAGCTTGTGAAAGCCTTCGGCCTGTCGTGGAGAAGATACGATGAGAGTAGATGGAGGGTAATGGGCGTTGATTTGCTGGTCTAACGAGGGTGGACGGTATGAGGAGGTTGGATAGGAGGGATGAGGGAGAGCGCAAAAGACCCTCTGCTACTCGGCGCATCTCCATGATGAATTCGGGAGCTCATACGGCTTCAATGATGGTATTAAAGCTCTGCCTGATTGGGCGTCCGCAATTATGGTGATATGCTCATGGTGTTGAGAGGAAAAAGTGAAAGCCCAGCAGTTGAAGATCGGCAACCGGAAATTCTTTGTCGGCAGGAATTCGCGAAACGCGACCTCGACTCCAAGCCTCGCGATTCACCTTTTCATTCACCGTCCAACTTCCAGCAGACTTCTTCTTCGTCCTCCTTCCCCACTCCAGCTCTGCAATAACAATGTACAATTACAATTATCAAGGTATGTACGACACTAGGACACCCTCAGGCGCAGAACAGACTAATGAAACCAAGCGCCGGGACAACAAGGTCGGCCCCCAGGTTATGGAGGCTTCCCAGGGCAATCGGGGTCGCCTCCAGGCATGGCACCGCCTCCAGGAATGGGTATGTTTGCACCAACAAGCTCATTCGCCTTCCACTTGCCTTTACCTTCAGGCCACCTCCACCTTCTTGCTTCCCAAGATTTCTTGCTAACTTCACCTTCAAGGTGCCCCACCATCAATGCCTGCGCCCGGTGTTACTCCTCCTCCAGGCATCCAGCAAGCACAAAATCCCCTTCCCGGACGGCCAGTTGGCCTTCCTCCAAATTTCCAGCCTCCTGCGGGGATTCCAGCGAATATCAATTTCAACGCGGCCGTAATTCGCATGGGCACAACTGGATCGGGCAGACCTTCAGCACAAGAAACGTCGGGCTCTCGCAGAGAGAGTGCAGCGGAGCCAATGTCAGCGGGCGGTAGGCGAGGGTTGGGAATGGGGCGGGACTACGGAGCAAACGAGCAGCAGAGGCAGCAGATGAGGGAAACTCTAATGGCCCTTCAACCGCCAACGAGGGAAGAGATTGCAAGGACAATATTCATCGGCAACATTACTGAGGGAGTTGGAGGCGATGAGGGTATGGAGAGGATTCTACGTACCGCTGGAAACCTGCGCAGGTGGAATCGAGCTTCAGATGCGGACAACAAGCCCTGTAAATTTGGATTTGCAGAGTATGAAGATGCTGAAAGCTTGGAGACGGCAGCGGAAATTTTCAAGGATATCCAAGTACCTGTCAAAAGGCAAGAACCAAACCAAGAGAATAGAAAAAGCCATGATGAAGTCGAAAAGGCTACACTGCTAGTATGTCTTCAGCCCTGTTTTATATTTGTTTAATACTAAATGACATCTAGGTTGTTGTTGACGAAGCCTCTATGAAATATGCCGAGGAATGGAAGTTACGGCGCGATGAGGATGAGAGTGCTGCTCATTTCCGAATCGACACCGCAAAGGAGACACTGTCCAGCGTTCTCGCTAGCCTCTTTAATCCGCAGGCTTTAACTAGAATCGACACCGACGGAGATATAGCCATGCAGGACGGGAAAGTACACCCTGACGGGAACAGCGTTGAAGTTGTCACGATCCCACTCAGCGTCGAAGACGAGCTTTCAGATATTCCTGCTGATATGCGTGAGACTGTGGCTGCAGAGATTGCGGCGTTTAGAGATCGGAGCAATCGGCGAGATCTGGAAAGGCTGCGACGGGAAGAAGAAATGGAAGCGGCAGAGCGGGCGCGAAATATGGCGGGACCTAGGGTCAATCGCTTAGGTTCCCCTCCTCCGACGGCTCCAAGTGGCCCTGCAGGCGGTGCCAATGGCATACCATTAGGTCCGAGGGATCGAGGCGTGCAAGGTGCTCCTAGTGGCCCCAAGGGCTTCAAAGGTGCACAAATACCTAGCGATTACCAGAGTGGCGTGGCATTTATCAATGGTAGTGGAGTCAATGGTACAACTACTTCCAGTTGGTTGAGTCGAGAAGACGAAGACGACTCAGCCAGCGATTCCGAACTGGAAAAGAGGCGTCAGGAGAAGAAAGAGGCTGAAATCGAAAAACTGTACTTGGACTACGAACGCCGCTGGCTTAATCGCGAACGGAGTCGTGCTGCAGCCTTGGAGCGCGAAAAGAACCGCGACAAGGATGAGGAAGGGACAGCAGAGAAGGAAAGGGATGCCGTGGCCAAGCGTCTCAAGGAATGGGACGATGATATTGAGGCTGCCCGCAAGGTCGAGGAGTACTACCAGGACCGTAGCCTCTGGAACCGCAATCGAGCAGCGTTTCGCGCACGTGAAGCAGCCGCGGATAATCTGGATCGTGAGAACGAGGAGCGTGAACTGGCACGAGAATCTCAGAAGCGCGAAGATGCTCGTGGCATGGCTGATTCGTTTCTTGCTCGTCAAGCAGAAGAGCTGGAATCCCGCGCCCAAACGCCCCGTGAACCGGCACGCTTCAAGCTGTCGCTCGGAGCGGCAGCGCAGAAAGTCCATGCAGCGGCAGCACCACGCCGAACTGCTGCGGAAGTCGAAGCCTTATTGGAAGATGAAGAGGAGAACGAAACCACGATTAAGCGCACCCTCATCCCGATCAAGTTTGATACTGCAGCGGAGGCTGCAAGTTTGACTGAGGAGGAACGACAGCAGGCTGTGAGACAGTTGGCGAGTGATATTCCAACCGACAAAGAAGGCTTGTGGAAATGGGATGTTCGTTGGGACTTTGTGGACGACATTGTGTTATCAGAGAAGTTGAAACCATTCGTGGAAAAGAAGATCGTTGAGTACCTCGGAGTCCAGGAGCAAATGTTGGTCGATGTTGTTGACCAGCATTTACGAAAGAGGGGAAATCCAGACGACCTCGTTGCAGAATTGGAGATGGTAAGCTATTCTTTATACTCAGAGCTCCCGATATCTCTTCACTATGAGAACGAAGAGACGCTAATACATTCACTAGGCACTTGACGAAGAAGCAGAGATCCTAGTAAAGAAGCTCTGGCGTATGCTCATCTTCTACTCTGAGAGTGAAAAACGAGGTATTGGTAGTTAAGGAGTTTTCTCCTTGGCCTAGTTGGGCGCATCCCGAAAAACGGCCCACTATTACTCGTAGTTGGGATTCGGTGCTTTGCTAGTTGGAGTCAGGTGAAGAAGCGTGGTATTTACGGGGCTGCATAGCAAGGTGTGTACAGTAAGAAGTAGACTTTTTGCTTATCGATTGAGTCTTCAGCAGGGGTTATCGATCTAAAAGCGGCCAGTAATACCTCCTTATATGCATTGTGCTTTCTCTAGTGAGGTTAACGATTGCTGGCTAGGGCCTCTATATCTGGCCGTAGCGACTAGGAACTAGAAACCTCCCGGCGCATCGCACTATATTTAGAAATACTTCCACATGAGAAAACGCCAGATAAGCTCACCTTTCAAAGTTCTTGAGATAAACTTGGTCTGATGTTCGTAGAATAGGCATTGCTAACCTAAATGCACTGCTCACCCTTGCCCTCGCATTTTGAACTAGGCACATGCCAAGAGGAACTTGAAGCTCGACCCAAGCCAGCTCGGAGGTTCTGGTTCTTCCAGGTGCGGACATGTCTTCTATGTTATAGTGCCTCCTTGGAAGTAAGGCCTAGCCTATTGTTCACTTGGATCCTTCCTCCCAACCACAATGACCATTTCCATATGCAAACTAACACCCTTTCCAGTCTCTTGCAATGCCTGCATGAAATTTTCGTTGAACTGCCGCTTACTCTCTAGTATCCTCTCATCCCGTTCAGTCAGGACTTTTCCCATATCCTCCAGCCCCATAAGAAAATTGTCCGTAGAAGCTTTGCGAAGCTCGTCGCTAATAGGCAAGCGAATAGAATCCCGGACCGCGAAGCCGTTTTTTTGGAAGTGCTCTGCGAGTTGGGAAACCCAGCTATGTCTATTAGTATTTGCTATCTTCGCACGGTCATCTCCGGAAGGTCATTCATCCGTTCAGGTACATCAAAGAGGGTAACGAATTCATGCACTCACCCGAACTGCAACCCAACTCCCTTGCACCCTGCTTGAAACTTCTCTAATAACAGCTTCGTGTAATGGTTACTCGTCTCCTCATTTGGACTCGTCGCCGCAAAAGTAGCCGAGTCCATCTCATCCCACTGAAAATGGCCGCCTGGCTTCAACATTTTCCATGCATTTGTAATCAATGATCCCGGATCATTCCCCTTAACCACACAAGTAAAGGCGCGCACGTGTACAATATCGAAGGCGCCGATGTACTTGTCTGGAATGGGACCGAATGCATCGAAAACAGAAAGGCGAAGGTTTGAGGGTCGCCAGGCGGGATGGGGGAACTGGTTGGAGGAGATGTCGAAGCCGTGGAGGTGGATATGGGAGCGTTGGAGGGGGTTCAGCTCGTGATTGACTTCGGTGAGGTAACAACTATAAAATAGGTGATCAGTCACTTTGAAGCGGAGAATGAGAGGGAATGCACGAGCGGTCATCATACCCATTTCCCGTTCCGATATCAGCGATGCGGAAGAGTTCGCCTTCCTTGAAGAATTGTGGAACGGGAATTGCCGGGTGGATTGACCAGCCTAAGCGGAACTTCCACATCCAATGTTGGAGATGCAGCCTTGAACACAACGGACGTTAATTGTTGGGCTATAAAATGCCAATTAACAGCAACTATACTTAGGGTGTGAACATACCTTGCAGAGTCCTTAAACTCCCGTGAGAAAATGTACTCATCTCTTTCTTCATTTTCCTGGATTGTCATGGTATATCTTCTTCTCTTGTCACACCTTTGTCGTCTCAGAAAGGCATAAGAAAATCAATTTTGGAATTCAAACACGATTTTTTTTCCGGCGGATCGAGTAGTAGACAAATTATCGGCTCAGTGTGCATGCGTGTATCCACCCTGGACCTTTGCCAACAATGAAAATTGAAGCGGCACGTTCGGCAGTATATCTGCACGCCTACCTTCTTTGTTTCCACGCAAAACCCAGGAGAGCTGACCCTGTTGCTGCAAATACGCAGCGTAGCCACATATCACCCCTGTCTTTTTCGTACCTCCCCTAGTTGGGGTCGCGAGATCGTCAGAAGGCTTGCCATAGGTACGGACTAGCTTAAAGAAGGAAGGTTCCCGGGGCGACGTGTGAGTGTGCATAGAGGTGGGTTTTGGCGGTTGCGCTATAGTTAAACAGTACGAGAAGTCCGTGGGTTAGAGTGAAGGGTGTCGACCGGGTGGCATGTGAGGCGCAACAGCATCCCTTCTTCAATCATCTCGGCAAGGAGAGAGCCCGGGTCTAGCCAAGGGGGGCCCCTTACATCATTATCATACAGTTTTAGGCCCAGGCACAAATAGTATAAACTAAACAAAATCGTCATAGATTCCATCGATCCTCATAACTTCCTCCCAGCATCTCTCTGCAAGGCCTCGGGCAGCGTCGCCAGTCCTTGATTTACATCGACGCTCACCGTCTTTACAATCCCACTGTTTTCCAGTCGCCGCACACTGCTCTCGCTCCCGGGCCTGTCCCCAGCCCAAATTGTTGTTTCGGCATCTTCAACATCATTCCGGGTCTGAATCGTCTCCATGGGCATGCTCTCCCCAAAGCCCGCGCTCTTATTCGCTACGCGAACTTTGCTTTCTTCAGTGGCTTTTCGCTCGGGCCAGGATTGTAGTTTGGAACGGTCGAGCTTGTAGTAGGGGGTTGAACTGCCTTGCAATGACTTCTTGAATCCGCAGTAGAAGGTGCGGAGGAGAATTGGGAGAATTGGGAGGCAGCCGCAGATAATGCCGATATTGACTTCCGCAATGCTGGGCGGGGTCAGTTTGAACACCGTAGAGAGTAGAAGAAAGCAACGTTAAGATAGGCTACATACCTCCACAAGAGAATGGGGATGAGGACGTACGTCTTGTCGAGAGAGTCTCCGAAGGTTACAGTACCGTAGAGACGCATTATACTTGCCGCGCAAGCCCTGATCTTTTCAGCAAGTGGTCTTTGAATATATCCAGAGAAGCGCCTTACAAGCCTCCAGCAGCAAATGTTATCGAAAGCCCAATTTTCCGTCTTGTGTTGGTTTTCAGACCCCATATGATGGGCAACGGAAGAACGAGGATGGAGAAATCGCTGATTATGCTGACGATGCAGTCGGCTAAGAATATAGTGTTCTCATCAAGACAATTTCCATCAGATTCTGGATTCCAGAAATGCTCAATAGGCGTGCAGATAAAAATCTTTACTAGGCCGCCTGGGATATAATAAAGAATCATGAATGCAATCAACACTCGGGTCGCCCAGAGGAATTTTACATGTGCTCCGAAGATGCGGTTGAACATCAAAAGAATGGCCAGTTTGGCGCAGAAAGCTACTGGACCGTAGAAAATCTCCGCGACATAAGCTTGCTGGCGGTCTGTGAGCGATTGAATGGCAAAAGAAGGGCCCGAGGGTTTTACCTTCGCAAACCGAATAACTTTCTCCACAGGAACATCCCATTGGTGAACGCCACCGCCGGAGTCATGAACTGCCAGCTGTAAATGACTCTTCATGGGTCGAGTTTTAATTTACACGTACGCATGAGGGCGAGAGATGAGTAAATCATGGACATGACCTAGCACGTGAATCAGAACCATGGGAATCTTGAAATGGAATCATCACTCCTACCCAAGCTATAAGACACATGTCTGAGAAAGATTAGCAACAGCTCTAGATATATATCTCCTTCGGGGACTTACAATCTTCTGCCAGTACACTCTTCATGAGAAAGGTCTTAGCATAGATGCGCGCAATCACGAAGATCGTGATAACTGGCATACATATTGCTTGACAAAGAATATTCCAATGTGCAATCGAATGAGGGTTCTCAAAGTTAGGAGTAACTCCCGCGGGAGGTGGAAGTCCTCCTACAAGAGATTGGCGAGTGACCCGAGCAGGCATGAGAAACCATCAAGAGAGGCGCTGATGGGCGTGAGGAAATATGTAAATGGAAATAGGCAAAACTGAGGATGGCCACAATTTCACTGGTGCAAGAACGAGGCTTATTGGACGCCTATGAGACTTTGATTTCGGAAGATGGGGCGTAGCCGTGCCATTACTGTGAAGACAGTACAGTCCAGATGGTCTGTGGATGCTCTTCCTCAGCTGGGGTGACATTTCTGCCAATCTTCAGAGCGGAGTTAGATTGACGTGCGTGCTGCAGAGCTGGGGGAGCCTCAAGGGCATGCTTTCCTGACCATCATGGATGTTGTTTTGACGTTACCACCCTTGATACCTTGGAAATATTAAAATTCTCGGTAAGAGGTTAATGGTTGATCTTTTCGACGTATGGTAAGGTCTTTAAGCCGAGGAGATGAGACAAAGACACGCGAGGTACAGTGAAAATGGTGAGTGCTCATATAAAAAATAGCATTCATCTAGACACGGCTCCAGGGGTTTATTCATTTGGCCTCTCGGGGTGGCTCTCCCATTACTATGGCAGTATGGCAGTCGTCGCACAGCAACAGGCTAGGGCGACGTTACGGTTCCTACAGTCAACCTTGGAAGTCGCCATCCATGGACCCATGGATGTATGCACCTTCTGTATACGAGAAGTATTTCATCGGGAAGGTACTGCTCCGTGACCGGCAGTTGCGACTTGCAGGTTCCTGGAGAGCGCTTGCCGCCTGAGAATCTGGTCAGCAGCCGAGGATCGGTCGAGCCACGATGAGACCACGTTGTGATAGAACAAGGGTCTGCTGCAGCGGAAGCGTTCGCGCTTCCCCCCGGTCCCAGCCCTGGAGCGCCGGAGAACTAAGAGGCCGGTACACACTCCGTAGTAGGTGAGGATGAGTTATTTAGACCGCAGCGGGAAGAAGGATCGGTCCGCCTACATGGCTAGCCTTCCTGGTGCTCTAGAATCACCTGTTTAGGTGAGCCAGCAAGATACCGACAGCTTGGGTCGGCTTGGACTCAGTGTCGATTGCAGCTGATTGCTAGCTAGATACCACCATCATACTTAGGCATCCTGAGACTCCCCCTCGCTCTGAGAGTACCAATCCGATTGGAGCTCTATCGTAGGCGGAAGTCCGCCGGGGGAAGGGAAACTAGACGATTCCAAGGTTGGGAATCGCTGCCAAAACTATTCACTCATCGTAACCGCGAGCTAGAAACAGCAGGTTCTCAAATGCGCTCATTCCATCAAAGGGAACATGTGGCGTAAGCAAATTTGCAAACATTTCTTCTCTAAAGAACACGTTCGTTGCGTCATCTGGTTGAGTGCTAGTAGATCTGAGACTCTCAAGCATAGGGTCGATGCTCGTAGAGTTTCCAGCCTGCCCAATTTCATGATATGTGGATACACTGGAGAGTCCTTCGCCTGAAGACGGAGTCAAAGATCCACTACAGCATGACTTGACAAATGCAGGCATATCCAGGAATCTTTGCCTTTTACGTGTTGGCATTGACGTGTCTGCAGAATTTGCTTCATCGACCCTTCGTTTGCGGCGGGGGTCAGTACGACTCCGGTCAATGGCCTCGAGTAACTCGGTGAGAAGTCTTTCGCCGCGCCTTGCGACAGCGCTTTTAGTACTATAACTGAGCATTGATATACTCTCCTCGACAAGAGCTCGATGCTCAGGGCTCTCTGGTTCGGTTGGTGTGCGGTGGAAAACGTCGAGGCAAAGGATGATGCAGGCGGCGACACTATCCGTATATTAGTAAATGAAAACGGGAGCAAGGTTAAACTGAATAAAGAAATCTAAAGAACGGCTCCAAAGTTTGACTAGACTGCAAGAACCGTTCTGCTTTGCTGTATCCTGGGTGCTCATTGTGATGGTTGATACGGCGACATCACCCATACTGCACAGGCTCCGACCTTACCTGAACGCATGATATATCCACAAGATTGGTCCGCTTTCTCTAGCTGCATGCTTCTGCTCTTTCAAAATAGTTTTTGCGGCTGCAATGCACGTCCGTCTCGTGAACGAAAAAGCTGTGTTCGTGAAGCTTAGGTCGAGGAAGCTACGATGGCTCAGCCACAGCCAACATTGCACTATCACCGTACTTACGATCTGTGTATCATGCAATTCTTGTGTGCGGAACTTATTGCAAGTGCTTGTCTTGCCCACGGTACGTATAGTGGCCAAGTTGGGTCGATTGGAGTATTTGAGAGAAACCGCGGCCGATGAACCGTAGCAAGTGCACGCATTTGCTTGTCATATTTCAAATCCTGTTCGTACTTTGTGTAAAGAGTGTTGGAAGCCATGACAGCATCTTGAAGTTGAGGCATGATGAATGCTATGTCAAGCAAATATCGCGCGTAGCTTATAGTCGTTGGCTCGGATTCAGGATGAAGAATAAGATCCTCATCATGTCTATTGCCTGGCTTTTCTGTGTTGCAGTGTAGGGGTTGTACGAGGTAGTTTCAGAGAACGGAATTGAAAACCAGTCCTGCGTACACAGTTGGGACCACGCTCGTAGTCCTCGCAGGTCTCTTTCGGATGGTCTACCGAGGGATTCAGATCCTAAGCGATGCAGTCCAAGGCTTTGAGATATTTTCACGGCCGAGGCTAGAAGAACAGATTGTTGATTTGAGAATCCCAGTAGATGAGCAGATATTGTCAGAGTCGCGATTGCTTCAACAGAATCTAAAGAATGATGTGCCATATAGCGCGCACGATGGAGGCACGTTATTGTCCCTCGGAACCATCGATTTGCGAGAGTCGCTTGTTCAGTGTCTCTAAAGCCCCAAGTTCTAGCCACATCCCCTGCGCAGGTCATCGCGCCTGTTAGAATGGAGAAGAGTAATGCGACCCACTGAAGAGACAGGCTTTTGCTCTCAATGGCCCCATTGTGGCGATCGTAGAATTCCTGCAATTGACGTCGGAAAATAGGGGCGTGAAAAGAGCCGTGGTACCAGAGAAGACATTTAATATGCCAATCAAAAAGCAGCGATACTTGGTGACGAGTAGGTAGATTTAATTGTAGCATTTGCAAGTCTGGTATGGCAGATTCTTCTACGCCAGATTTTTCCCCCAGCGATTGACTTGAGTCTCCAATATTGCTAGTTTGAGGCCCAACTGCTGTGATAGTCTGGGTTCTTCATACGGCCCCAAGCCAAAAACTCAAGTATTGTCGCAGCATCTTCTATTTCCGAGTCAGTTTCAGAGTGTGGGATGGTCGCCGGCGTAGTGCTTGAAAGTGTCAAGGGAGGAGCTGAGACATGCTGGACACGCTGGGTGTTTGTACTGGATGTGCTCGGAATGTCATTACGAGATACTCCAGAGCCAGGCTTCAGGCGTGCTTCAAGCTCGGAGACCCTTTTTAACAGAACTTCGAGCACAACGCCAGTTTCATGTTGTACATCTGGTAGCGTCGTAGGAGCCACCGAGGCGTGCGTAAAGGTAGGTGTGGACTCAGTATCTCGAGTGCACGCATTCTGAATTCCCCTGCTATCAGTCAGTAAATACACCTGTATTGAAGCCTTGCACTTACTTCTTAATACAATTGTTGCAAGGAATCTCTTTGTCGCACTTGACCTTCCTCCTGGTGCATTCAGTACAGGCAAGACGTCGACGGAACGAGGTTGAAGCCATTGTGAGAGAATTGACACGGCCGAGGGCGTAAGAAAAGCCGCCGCAGGGGGAGATTCTTCAGTGCTCCCTGCCTGCACCAAGATTATCACCTCTATCTCAATCCAGGGCAGCAAAGTGGTGATGAGCTCAACTCGGCCGAGATTGCTGATTTGTCGTGTGCGAAAATGCATGCAATCCTTGGCATGCTCCCCGCCATCGAAAACCACAAAACTCACTAAATATTTGCGTACGCGTCGGGGATCAGCACAACCAAAATACTAGACGTTTTACAAAGTTTATGAAGCCTATATTTTGTATAACAGAGTCTATATATACTAATTTTATGGTGTTTCAGTGCCTCCAAATCGCACCACACCGAAACGATCATATTAATCAACCTTATTATTGTTGTCTTCCAAGTCTTCCAATGCGTCTAAAAACGCCGCTCTAAAAGCTACACCTGCGCCGAAGAAGGCAGCTGCAATACGGCACCGCCGCCTCTAAGGCGTGTGTATTTTAATATATAAGATAATACAGAAGACAATATAGAAGAAATAAAGAAATAGTATAAACTTATTATAGTTAAAGATAAGGAAGAGGAGAAGAAGGGGAGCTAAATTACAAGCTCTATATATATATTCGTCTTTATATTAATAGCAAGCTTTCTTCCACTAAGAAAGTAATAGAAACTAACGTATTTCACAAGCGAACCGCCCATCAAATCGCGAAAACGCGTTAACCTAACAATATTATAAAATGGCATAACCAATTCAAGCTAAATCCTCTTTTCAAGAAGGCAGAATACTTTTAGCTATTTAAGTAATCGAACAAGGCTAAATCTAAAGTATTCGAGCCGCTATAGTATTATACAACGTCCTATAGGAAAGACTCCGCGATTAACTCTATAGTACACCTTTATAACGCGATTATACTCCTAACTTACATAAGCTTACTCTATATAAAGAATTAATAATTATTTAATATATTCTTAACCTAGATTTATAAGGATTTCCTTTCTAACTATAAGTTATATAAGAAATAGTAGATCTTTTTCTTACTAAATATAACGCGCCTTTTATTAGTAAAAACTAAACCTTAAACTTTATTAAGTATTATATAAAGATTAAAATAAAATTTAGTTATAAGTATAACTATAAAAGGGTATAATATAAAGATCTAGTTATTATTAAAGAGTAGTTTAGGCTTATATAAAACGT
>KV745186.1:0-35011 GCA_001692735.1 Lepidopterella palustris CBS 459.81 | reverse complement strand
GTTTGATGACGTAGGGGATTGGGGGGTAGATTGGCGGTCTCGGCGGACACGTATGACTTGACGGAGGTCGACGGTCCAGCCGTAGGAGCGCCCGAGGCTCCGGCTGGACCGCGCCTTAAGGCGCTGTGGTGGTTGCTGTGTATGATAATTGGGGTTTGATATTGGACAGAGGACGAATGGCTTTGTGCCAGCTCAGCCTTTAGGCCACTTTCTTGTCCTCATCCAGCACCTCAGGCGCTAGAGATTGGGACAAGCGTCGCCTTGTGGCATGCTTACTAGGGTTCGTACACCTTGCATCACCGCAACGCACCAACGTGGTAGAGGAGGGACGGAAGAGTTGGGAATCCAGGGTAAAATAACGATGTGGCCCGGACGAGGTAGCAGAAACTCTATTTTGGTTAAGAGAATGGTCGGGATGATTGTACATTTCGGCGGGTTGGCCGAGCACGGTTGTTGGACCCTGAAGATGCGAGTCTTTGCGATGATGAGTCTAGCTGGGAATCTAGCTGATGCTTGGCGTGAAGTGGGGAGCCTGCGCCTCCAAAGTTTAGTAAGGGAAGAAAACGTATTGATGAATGCGGTTTTAGGTCAACAATAAATCTGACAGTATAATAATGAAAGGCGCCCAGGCGATAAGGTACATGGCTTGGCGAAAACTTATAGCTTTGGCGAGGCAAATAATACGTTCAATGAGGAAGTTCGTCGTGTTGATGAAAGACGTTGAATCGAGAACGCTGCATGACTTGTTATGGCTGAGCTGTAATGCGCCTCGGCTGTCAAACTATGCACACCTGAGCTCTGGAGACATATGCATGCCGATGGCTCTCAATTTACCCAGAAAACCATCAAAGACCACAGGAGAATATTACTGACTAGTCGTGAGTTGGTTGAATACAAACGAGATTTGATATTGTATATAAGAATGTTTGAAGTCTTCTAGAATGGATAAATATCGAACTAGAGGACAATATCGTGGGGAGGAAACGTACGCAGCTCGCAGCAGACACGATAACACGAACCTTTGAATGCTGGGCGGAAACGGCATTGGTGGTTCCTAGCCGCCCGTATTTATGACTACATTGATAAAACCATACGGGTCGATAGGGGTTCGGCTGGCGGCAGCTGAGATAAAATTGATGTATTGATAAAAGTTACATGGTGTTCCGACCAATGGAGGAAGCCTGCAATAGTCCTGCCCAAATGCTCCCTGAACAACTTTAACCAAACGAAAGGGAATTGCGAGCGGCTCAGTTGGCGTTGGGAAACTCCAAAACGCCACAGCCATTCATCCCGTTAACTGTTGTGATATAACCGAACACCAAAAATGCATGGACGCGAATGATGATGAGTTGACAAAAAACTACAAGAATACTTTTCTGGCGTCACGGGGATGGCTTTCTCCTGGACAATATGGGCACTTAAACCTCGCACCTTTGCTGAGCTTGTCAAGAGATTCCTGAGCAATAACATGACCGCAGGGCATCATCATTGGCGGGTTTTGATCGGTCCCCTGTTCCTTGGATACCGGGCAGACAAATATAGAGTGAAAGTGATATGACGGTGGTAACGGTATTTCGACCTGGTAACCTCGTATTAGTGAATGCTTGATCGAATCTGGGTAATATCTTACAGGGAGCTCATTCTGGGTAGTCCACTCGGTCCGCTTTTCTTTCATGATATTCTGCAGTTTCAGAAGCGTAGGTAGCGCGATAGCCCCAGCTGTTGCCGCTATGTATAGTGGGGAATCAGCGGACAGCCCCAGCAACGAACAAAATTCCCTGGTGAATGAGTTTGCCACCTCGTCCCAGGCTGACTCATTAATGAAATGGCGTCGATATGGCGACTCGCCAATATTTTGCCAATAAAGTATTGCTCCCACCAGCTGCTGCACTTCTCGAGCATACCGGTTCTGGAAAGGCCCGAATTCGCTCCGAGCGTATGATAATGCACGCAGCGGTCCCTCGGATGGATTTACCATATTTCCTTGGAAATCTCGGCCGGTGAATAGGCAAACAAACTGTAGTCGGCACAACTCAAACTCAAGGTTGCTTCCGCGGGTTTCCAGAACACCGCTGCGCTCCCGCGCCCATGCAATAGCCGGTGCTAGATTCTTTTGCTGTTTGAGCTCATGCAGAATATGGTACATTTCTGCGAACTGCTGTTGCAGTTTCTCAGAGTTGAACGTCCCATTTGCAAGATCTTTTTCCCAGGCCTCTTGTATGTATGGGTTGGGAGTTCCGGGGGTAGGTTCGGGGTGTGGCGGGTGAGCATTTGCTTCTTCGATAAAGGTGGATGCTACGGAGAATTGGCCTTCACGAAGTAGGTGCATTGCTATTGCTCGATTCATTAAGGAGGGGTGAGAGGAGAGGGCATCGTTCTCAGCGGTCGGTAGTGGTTTATCCTTGAATTTCTAGCAGCATAATCAGTTCACCATGTCGGGGGGGATTGAAGCAACCCAGGTACCTTGTTAAGAGCCTTGGAATAGCTGTTGAGTCCCGAGTGAATCTTCTTAAGATCATCGTTTACTCTATCGAAGGAGTGTTTGACCGGGGTTTGGAGCTTTGCGAGGGTTATCGGGGCTGCTTTGGGGTCTATGAAGGACGGCGGGTCAGCTACTATTTGCCACAGGGCGCGGATGAGGACATAGGTACCTGCGGAGATAGTGTTCCTAGCATTTACGAGCATATCGATAGTCTTCTGGACATCCTCAATGCTCTGCTGCAGATTATCCCTCTTCTCGAGCTGTTCTACCTCAAGCTTGAGGGCCTCCATATTTGTAGTTATCGACAATGAAAGACTTCAGAGCCAGGGCAGTTTTGTAAGTGGGGAAGAGTGAAAGTGAAATTTAGTATAAAGGGAAAATATCGGTTTTAGGTCTCTCGCCAGCAAGATCACATGAGTCGAGTCCATCTCAGATGTTCCAAGGTAACTGGGTTGGTGTTGATGTCTGCAGGTCATATGAAGCTAGTGACGTGTGGGGGCCTTAGGCGCATACGGCGGAGTTTGTGCCGAGCTTCGTCGTCTCCTACCCTTTCTTTAACATTATTATTTAAACCCCCCAGGAAACGTGAATGTGCGTCTTGCTCTGAGGGAACTCAGTTATACTTGTTTCGAGCTCAGAATCACAACTCTCGAAGATCTCTACAGCACGCCACTCTATGGATTGCAGAGCTGGGCAGCCAGCTGGGCAGCCAGTCCTCTCTGCAAGCTTCGCCCAGACGCGATGAGGAAACCCTCCCGACGGGCTCAGTTTCTGTTACCGCGCTTTTCCTCTTGACCCGTATCCTGTGCTAGTTGCGCATTCTTAAGAGCTTTCTTACGGCATGTCGCATCTAACTCGAAGCAACACGTCCGACCCCAGCTCTTCCCGAAATATTCCTCCAATCCGGACCGCGTTCTCTGATATGAAGAATGATGTCACGGCTACAGAAGATACATCAGGCACTTCGCTCTCCTGGACAGGTTCATTGAATGATTCTGCGAAGATATCTCCCACTCGGGGAACACATCAGCGCTTTGTCCTGACTGATCCTGTCGCGTTCAAGTAGGTCGCTCTGTGTCTAATCAAAGGAGCTTGTTGACTCTGTCTAGATACCTCGAAGAAGAACCGTCCACTACTGTTCTCGCACGCCGACAGAGGCTCGAAGGCTACGAAATTTACCTTGTCGAGCAATGGGCATGCTCTCGAACCCATCCAACCTTCATCATCACAACATATGCCGGAGACCCTTCGAGCTCCGTGGTGGCCAATGTGCTCAGTGTTCCTAGGGATGAGGCGGCCTGGTCTCCGCAGCTCAGAGTTTACTTCAAGGCACTCAACCAATACCATGCGCGAAAAAGGGAGACAAGTTTAGGGACATTGATGATCACAAACCTAAGTGGCTTTCCGTCATCATTGACCGTAATACCGGTTCCAGATGGCGATGTCACAAAGCATAGGGAGCTATTCTTCGTGAATGAGAATCTGAAGAGGCTAGGTTGCTCTGGTCGGCTTGGAATCACACTCTCACCCCCAAGTAGCGCCACAATAGCCAAGTTCCATCAGCTTTATAGGACGAGCGACAAAATCCCATTGAACAGCTCTGTAATTGAGCTCGTCAAGCTATGTCAAGTAGCTCTAGTCCTCTTTGGCAACCTCGAACCAGAATACGCGGACGGGCTCTTGTGTGATTACACCGAGAAGGCTATCAATGATTGGTGGATAGAATTTGGAACAGAGTATTACAGTGTCGAGCCTCATGATGGCATACTTGGCCCTACCACTGTTGCAGCTTTGTTGGGCATGCTCATGGGGGCGCGTAATCGCCTAAGCGCGTACAATGCCCCAGTTGCGAAAGATGTTTTCGATATCGATAGCACAAAGCGTGGGATCGCATACTTTCAGAAAACACAACGAATGCAAAAAACGCGACGTTTAGATCGTCAGACCTTGGAGCGACTCCGCAGAGCAACAGCCAAAGCCGCAAGTGGTGAAGGCTGGACCGTCCCACGGGCGGTCAAATCTACTGTCGCGGAGTTGAGCGGGAAGGGAGGAGAGATGGTCATGGGAATGGTCGGTCGGGGCAGGGCTGGAATAGCCGAAGTGGAAACGGTCGACATCGAGAGGTTCGTGGAACTTGTCCATGGAGAACGGCCAAAGTGGTTGTGGTACGGGAAGCCCCGCAAGAGCACCAGCGGAGACATGTTTAGTCGACTACCAGGTGATGAGAGCTTAGTCTTTCAGAAGGACGATCAAGGTGGTTATGCTTGGTCGAGGCAACGAAGAGAGTCCATGTTAGACGACTCAAGTCTAAGGAAACGCGAAACCGGTGCAGATGACGGAAGGCGGCCATCTGACGGGCAAGCCGCCCTGGATGGCTTTGAAAGGGACACATTCTCGAAGAGAGCAGCTCTCAAAAAGGCCACCGGAAAGATTGAAGCTCGTAGTGGCTTTGGGCGTATTAAAGAAGCAGTGGGACGGCGTAGCCATCAGCCAAAGACCCCACGGGACGAAAATGGATATATCTCGCCGTATCAGATGAAGAACAACAATGTCTCTGCTCTTCAGTATGTTGTCCCAGGTTTGGCGAGGAGCTCGACCACATTGCAAAAGGCAGAAGACAAGATTTCCGGATCAGAAAATGGAAGTGCAGCCAACTCTGCAGTTTCGCCTCATCCTGGCAGCGCACCTCAACCTACTTTTACCAAGACGTTAACCCATACGCCTCACGACTCGCGCGGCACGTTCTTCCCAGACGAGAAGCCAATACCACAGACCCATGAGCCTCATGAACCAAGCACGCTCCTCAGATCAGATGCGGACGAGTCTTCCAAGCCACCCACAGTTGATGGTTCAATTGCTGGCTCAATATACAGAGGCATTGATCTTACTAATATACTTCCATTAGATGATGGCCAAGACGTTGGGCCTCTACTTCGTAGGACTCAGAGTCTTGAGCAACTCTCAACATACCATGCCGAGACTAGAAATGACAATTGGTGGCCTCGTCACTTATCCTTCAGCATTGCCGAAGAAAACATATTAACCTGGTCAGCTCCTGATGGCGACTACGCTCAATTGGAATCTACAGCTTCTCCGAAAAGGGAATTGAGAAAACAGCTGCTTCTCGCGGATGACGCCAAACGCATCCGCGAGCAAATAGCCTTACTTGAAAGCCTAGATGGCGCCTGGGTGGAAGACAGGATCACCAGCATCCAGGACTTGGATGAACAAACATACCAGGACACACAAGAACTTGATGGCATGTATTACCAACGCCTAGAGGGGTACCAAGCTCTTCGGGAGGATACCCATGAAATTTTATCTCAAGAACGGTCACAGCTACAAGATGCTGTTAAAGATATCGAGACCCTTGGCGCAAAACTAGAATACGAGATCAACACTCTAAGGAGCAAGGTCGATGATGTGGACGATGGAATAGCAGAATTTGAGAGGCAGGTCGAGATTGTGGAAGACCGGGTGAAGGAACTCGAAGAGGTGTTCAGAGAAAAAGAGGGCTGGGGCCATTGGATGTTACGAATGATGACAGGGTTAGGAAAGCCGCCATTACCTGCTGCGGCAGCTTCTGGCCAGATTGAGGAATCATAATATAAGCGCAGCTTCCCACGAGGAAGCCAGCGTGGTTGTGAGAACAGCCGAAAAGACAAAATATAGCAGGCTAATACTTCAACATAACCTGAATTGTACATTGAATACTTAACTTGACTGCAGATTTGGAACTCCTCCCTATTTTCTAGCTGGCAGATGCCACTGACCGTAGCTTGATCCCTGACTTTTCGCTTGAAACTGGCATTCACTCTCGGATGCACAACCCTGTATCAGTATGGCCCCCTAAATCCTGAAACACATTCCATTCACCATCTCTCCATATCATCGATCTAGATTACTGCGCGATCATACTTTTTGTTGAATCTCGCAGCTATAAATGGTCCACGTATATAAAGCATCCATACTCGGATTCGTGAAGCGCTTCATGGCATCATAGGAGTTGCATTCGTGCACGCTTAAGCACAGTACCATAGCCAAGAAGCACGAATTACCTGGGAGGCGTTTCGAATTTCCCATCTTACGTGCATCACCTAGGTTGGCCCTGAAAGAACGCTCCGAAGATCACTGGTATATTCTTCTTTGATATATTACGTGACGGTGTGTAAAACACCAACCACGTTCTTGACCCCGTTAGAAAGCTATGGTAGAAGCAGTGCAACTGGCATTTCAAGAGACAATTACGATCAAGACCGGTATGAAATTCTCTCGGCGTGAAAGACACCTAGTACGTAAAAAAAAAGAGGACTTCGGCATTGCATTGCCTTGCCATCCTCCAAGGAAGCGTCCGCTCAATCCACCGCTCCTCGTACCTTCGCCTTGAAGGTAAAAAATGAAAAATAAAAAAATAGAATCTCTCGGTAGAAACAATTGCAAAATGCTGCATTCGCCTATAAAGCCCGCCTACTATCAAATGTCTTAAGGTTGGCTCTGGTTTGAACCCCACGATCCATATATGTTAGCGCACCATCCCCCTTTTAGATGTTGAAGGGGTTGAAAGTGGAAATTAGACTAGATGAAATTGACAGAATGAAATTGAGGATTGACGACTCAACCATCGGTTGGCATTCCATTGGGATGGAAGACGAGGGAAATTAGAAATATTAAATAGACGAGGAAGAGGGTGCGCGTGTTGACTTCTTCACCTTTTCCATTTGTCCCACCTCACATGCGTCCCCATCCTGCTCTTATCTTCGCATGCACTGGGTTTAGATCAAATACATTGTCAACATCTCTTCCGCATGCTTTCTCTTTCCATTGTGCTGATATATCTTGCGCGTCCTGCATATCGCAGCTCGATTTCCCTTATGGTTGATGCTGATATCCTCGCCGGTGCCTAGCTTATAGAGGTTCTTGCGTTTGGCATTCCAGAGCCGGACCATGGCGACATAGGGAGAGCTCGCTCCTCGCGATCAGTTATCCATTTCCCTTTTCATTGTTTTGATGTCTGTCACGCATCTCGCATATTCGTGCCCAGATTCTCTTCTTGATCATTGCCAATAACCCCGCCGCCGACGCCTGGTTCATAAATGGGCCTCGCACGCGACATTCAAAAGCAGGGCCATAGCGGCGCAGGAAGAACTCGTTCCTTGCGGTCAACTTTCCCTCTTTTTCCATGTGCGTGGTACGAATTTGAAGATCATTTCCAGATGAAGGTGTCAACCAGGTACAATCCTTGAGACGAACCCAGACAATCTCAAAGCCGATTCCACAATAATAACGAGTAGGCATCGTCTGTAGGATGGAGGCCCGCAAATGGATTTTGCATGATTCTCATGCCTTTTCCTTCGGAGTTTCGTCCATAGACATGATGATCTATACCCGGAGTAGAAGACACTTGGTAGTGGCAGTATGAATGCTGAATGACCGGGCTAGCTCTTTTACTCGAATTACACACCAAAGACGAATCGGGAGCGTCCTATATTCGATAGGTCTCCGCGGAATGGAGATACATTCTTCAAAAGCATCGCGAGCCGGGTGAGGAGGGCGTGTCTTATGCCACAATGGAGGGATAAAGAAGAATAGCTATTACGAGGCAAGCCGTTCGGATTCCCTTTGGGTTGGATCTATTACACCCGTTAATATAGCATTGTAGCTAGATATTAGACGGGTGTGTTTAAACAGCTACAGAAGCCTGTAAGGTAAATCCGTATTCCTATTCCATAATGAGAGTGGGACTTAATTCCACACTCAAACAGTGCCTACTTTTGTTCAAGTTTCTTCTTTGCATAGCCGTCGGGGATGCCGTCCACAAAGATGTTACCTGCTCTCCCCTTCTTCAGCTAGTGGCATCATTGTGGGGGTCTACCGAGGTTCGGTATTTTTTCCTTGTGTCAGTCATTGCATTCAAGCATATCACCTACATATTGCGATTTTTATTACGCTGCTCGTTCGAATTGTTATTGGAACCGGCGAACATGACGAGGTAAGAAGATGATAGTTCCTTTTTTCGCTGTGGGATGGAGTTATCCCCGGCGACAAGCCCCTTTTTGGGCAATCAAAAGTCACCTGGACATGCCGGCATCTTATGCGCATGTCGCGCTGAACTTATGTCTTCATCAAACAATATGCTCTTTTCAATCGTTCTATCATATTTCTAGTTATTTGTACCTTTTGCTGCCAAATTGAATTCATCAACAAGCATCACGGTCACGTGAACATGGCAATCTAAGCAGTGATCTGATAAACGGACTAGAGCGAATTGAGTTTTTAGGATATGACATCGCTGGACCAAAATCTACTGTTTCCATACGTCTCAAGCTCACGAACCAGAGCGGACGAGCTTTTCAAGGGAATGAAGCTGCCTGACCAAAATCCACTATTACCCTAAGTCTTCAGCTCGCTGACCAGAGCGAATGAGCTTTTCAGGGAATAAAGCTGCCCGATCAAAATCTTCCGTTTCCCCAAGTCTCCAGCTCGCGAACTAGAGCGGACGAGCTTTTCAAGGGAATGAAGCTGCCCGACCCAAATCCACTATTACCCTTAGTATTCAGCTCGCTGACTAGAGCGAATGAACTTTTTAGGGAATAAAGTCGCCGATCAAAATCTACTGTTTCCAAGTCTCCAGCTCGCGAACCAGAACGGATGAGCTTTTCAGGGAATGAAGTTGGCCCGACCAAAATCTAACTGTTACCCTAAGTCTTCAGCTCGCTGATCAGAACGAATGAGATAATTAGGGAATAAAGTCGCGCGACCAAAATCTACTGTCTCCCTAAGTCTCCAGCTCGCGAACCAGAGCGGATGAGATTTTCAAGGAATAAAGTTACCCAACCAAAATCTACTGCTACCTTAAGTCTTCAGCTCGCGGACCAGAGCGAATGAGCTTTTCATTGAATGAAGTCGCCCGACCGAACTCTACTGTTACCCCAAGTTTGGAGCTCGCGATCTGGAGTGGAGGAGCTTTTTGGGGAATGAAGTTGCGCGACCAACATCCACTGTTACCCTGAGTCTCGAGCTCGCGAACCAGAGCGGATGAGATTTTCAGCGAATGAAGACGCGCGACCAAATTCTACTGTTGCCCCGAGTCTCGAGTTCGCGGTCTGGAGCGGATGAGCTTTTTAGGGAATGAAGCTGCCCGCCCAAAGTCTACTGTTACCCCAAGTCTTCAGCTCGTGGACCAGAGCGAATGAGCTCTTTGGGGAATGAAGTCGCGCGACCAACATCCAATGTCACCCTAAGTTTCGAACCCGCGAACCAGAGCGGATGAGCTCTTTATCAAATGAAGTCTTCCGACCAAAATCCACTCTCATCCAAAGTCTCGAGTTCACGGACAGCGCTATCCACGGTTGTTTTCGCCACCGGCTTCCCCGCAGCACTGAGGCACATTGGTCATCATGAGGGATTCTTTAACTCTCTAGAATCGAGAAAGATTTCTCTTCTTCAAGAGGCCTCACCGATCCCCACATACAAGAATTGGAACTCCCGGACGTTCACTTGCATAAACATGGCAAGCACGAAGAGTCCATAACATCAATCTCACTACCCTCACTGCAGGACACAGTGATTTCGATTCTCAGGTTTAGAGCTCCTTTGCATGGTTATCTAAATTTCTCAGTTTCCGATCATCCCTATAATTCATATAAACCAAATTGCTCGCCAAAATGTCTCTCCCAGCGCGCACCATCAGCTCCAAAAGCGTCAAATCGGACATCGCGCCCAACAGCTTGGTTGGAACCGGTAGCATCCCCAATACAAAGAAGCCAAAGGCACGTCCATCGAGTATTTGGGACAAAGTTGGCAAATTTGGCTTTCTACATAGCACGCTTCCAAAGTACTCCGGCCCGTACAGTGTAGGCAAAACAAGAGATCAAGATATCGCCCAAGCATAGTAGACTGACACAAAAGCAGGTCGGCGCCATGGATATAGAAGTACCAGTAGAGCGACCACAGACGTTTTCTCACATCACGCGACATGGGCACTATCTCCTGAAACTCGAAACGGTTCTTATGACTATATACTACCCCGCGGCGTTAGACTCTGACACAGGAAAGCCTCCGTCTGGCAATAGGATATCGTCGCGCAGGGCATGGCTACCTCGGCCGCGCGCGAAGATTGCTAAAGGGTTTAGCAAGTGTGCTGGACTTGGCGATTTCGCAGTGCCGTGGTTCGTCGCTACGACGATGTTTACGAGGCTCCCTGCATTCAAGAACCCGAAGCCTGCGGCGTATTGGCCGCCGGCGGATTACTTCGAGCATGGTGGAGCGAAAGCGGGTAATATGGAGGGACCGCCGCCAGAGGGAGAGCCGAAGGAGCCTATGTTTCCCTTGATGTTCTTCAGTCATGGACTGGGAGGTACGAGGACAGCATACTCTAGTGTGTGTGGTGAGGTAGGTTTGGATTAATTGTCCAGATTAGCAACAGTGTCGTATTCTGAACCGGGCCTAACGAGTAATAGTTCGCGAGCTACGGCTTCGTCGTATGTGCCTTGGAGCATCGAGACGGCTCCGGCCCTCGAACATACGTCAACCACGCAAAGCAAGGAGTAGGAAGCATGGAGGAACGGGACCAACACGAGCACATTGATCACAGTAAGAAGCAAAGGGAGAAAGGATACGACAAGATTGTAAGTCTAGGAAATGATATCTGGGAACATTCAGAGCATGCTAACGCGTCGCAGGACTACGTGTTCCCGCAACGTGAGACTGCATATTCATTGCATTGATTGTTGATTGACTTGTGGCACATCATATGCTGATAAATCGCAGGGAACAAATTGGATATCGATCCCAGGAATGTAAAAGGTGTCGACCTAGAACTTCGGGAAGCACAAATTCAATTACGACTAGCCGAGATAGAAGAGGCATATCGAGTACTTTGTCAGATACAAGAAGGAAATGGCGAGGAAGTAGAGAAGAAGAATCTTCGTCAAAAAGGATATATTGGTTCGAGCTCTAGAGGGCTTGAAGGCGTCGATTGGTCAGCTTGGAAACATCGATTTTATACCAAACGAGTCACGGTTGCCGGCCACTCATTTGGTGCAGCAACGACCGTTGAGGTTCTCCGACACGCTGATCGGTTCCATTATGCTGAACAAGGTATCATGTACGATATTTGGGGGTACGTGAAACAAAATTAGATCTTGATATCTACTTTGGGCTGACGCACGGTATAGCGCCGTAATCGCACCGCCAAAGGATGAGCCGCGCCATCGCATACATAAACCAATTCTCGGTATCAACAGCGAAGCATTCATGTATTGGCCATCCAATTTCAAGGCAGTTGCATCCCTTATGGACGAAGCTCGCGAGCAGGGTGCGCCGGTATGGTTGTGCACAGTACGCGGCACTGTGCATATAAACCAGTCAGATTTATCCTTTCTATACCCACACCTCAGCGCTCTCTTTCTCAAGATGACGGCAAATCCAAAGAGGGCTCTTGATTTAAATATCAGCGCATCTCTCGAGTTTCTCAAGGGGGTGATGGGAAATGAAGGAGGTGGCAAGGCAATCATTGAGCGCTGCATGATGGATGAGCACCTTCTTCAGACAGAGGCTCTGGACGCTATGCCTACGGAGCATAAGCCCGACGAGAGATGGATTGCGACGCGATTGAAAATACCGCACGAGTTTCGCAGCAGGGTAGTGCCGCAGTTGTCGAGGAAGTTGAAACGACGGAAAGAAGGTGGCGAGCATAAACCTGGAGATGAGGTCTGGATGCATGTGAAGACTGATGGTGGAGACGTGACAGGTTGGCGAGAGAAGATTAGTGGCGGAGGTGAACCTAACGAGAGGAGCAGTGATAACCCGACGAGAGGAGCAGTGATAGCCTGATTAAGAGTAGAGTTATGATGGGAAACGAGAGAGCAACGGAGAAGTAGAATTGGGGAATTGGGTAGCGGGTGGATTCAGGACTGTTCTAAGATGCTGGGCGGAAGCAGTGTGTGTGTCCTTTATGGCTGCTGGTATACAGTACCATGAGAGAAAAAAAAAAAAAAATTAAGAATACAACGCTAGGTATGGATAAAGAATAGTTGCGCTTAATCCTCATAAAGAATAGCTACGCTTAATCTTGATGGTTACGACGGCTATCTGCTGTAAGACACTGAGGCCAATGCCGATGATGCCGCTCAGCCTGCCGCGCCTTGTTGCGGTTCCCTGCATCTTTGCGATGGTGGGATTGCGGCAAGCATTCTGCAACGGACTTTGAGATCAAGAGAATCGATAGACGACAGCAGACGGAGAAGGAATAGTGCTTAGCAGGTTAAATTCTCATGTAAAACTTAGCAGGTTAAATTCTCATGTAAAGCCTAGCAAGTTGAATTCTCATGTAAAAGCTTAGCATATGTGTCAGCAACACCACATGCCTACTCATCACTCGATCTCAGGGATAGGACTGGGGAACAGGAATGTTGCTTTCGGGGTCTTCTGGTAGGTGGCTTAAGAGCTGGGTGAACTCATCCCTGTCTGAGCTGCCACAGGTGGTGGTCTTTGGCGTCTTTAGCTGGTTCGGCCGCAAGCAACCGCCAACCGAGGGTTCAGTAATCACAAAGATGGCGCCTCTTCCACCTCTCGACCGCATTTCCATATAACGTTAACCGTCCTCACCATTTTGTCAAGCCTCTTGTCAAGGAAATACAAGCTGACGTATGTCGCAATAGTAACAATTTGGAATTCCAAGGTTCTTTTTTTCTTGGCACATCACAGCTCCACTCGTATAAACACGCCCTTCGTGACTGGAAGCACACTTCATGCTGCTTTTGGGAATATTTGCATAACCTCGCACGGCCAGTGAGTCAGCCTGTTGCGCCCCAGCTTGATTACCAAGCTCTGCACCTGCAGGGGACGCGGGGGAAAGGCGCTGGCTACCTTTGTACTTCAATTTGACACCTCTGTCTGGCTACCTCGTGTCCTCTGATCTCCCTACCTTCCGCTTCTACTCCACGAGAATATTAATGAGACGTTGATCACTATCGGTGCCATCTTTTGAATAGCGAAAAACAAATCGATTTGCTGGCGTGGTAGACGACTAGATATTGCCATTCCGAGATTATCCGCCCTGCTGAATTTACTCGTTTCGAGGTGTTGTGACAAGGTGCGAAAATGACTTCTTCTGAGAGCGAAGAACAACCGACGTCAAGGAAGCGATCCCGCACGAGCGCGAGTAGCGAAGATACTGCCGGGAAGAAGGCGAGGGGCAGGCCGAGGGTTGATACGCAGGATGAGACGGCTGCAGATGTGAGTAGGCCTTTATTTATTCTACATCTTCTCGAGTGATTTCATATACACAAACAGCTCTGGTCATCTTAGAGCTTCGTAAGAGCAGAAACGTCCTGTTCCTGAGGAGACTTTTGGCCTTTGACTATCATGCCCTTTTTTAATTGTTCGAATATCATTGCGTTGCCTTACTCCGACTTGGCGTATGCTTAGGACGGCGAAGGACTTCAAGCAGAGCCTGGAGCTTGCGTCAAGCAGAGCCTGGAACCTTGTTCAAGCAACTTTGTCAACCCTTTATGCATATGGAAACTAACATCTGTCATAGCGGCGTCGTACCCAGATCCGTCTCGCGCAGCGTGCCTATCGCCAGCGCAAGGAAACAACAATATCATCGCTGAAAAAAACAGTCTCCGAGCTCCAATCAGCAATCGATGAAATGAACCAAAGTTTTCTGCGCTTCAACGACTCAGCCCTTAACTCTGGAATCCTGTCACTTCGGCCCGAGCTGGCGAGAGAACTCAAGGCCACGACTGAGACGTTTGTAAAGCTTGCACGCGCTGCCGCTATCGAGCGCAATGCAACTGGCGATGATGAAGCTGCAGAAGCAGATCTGGATCCTGCAGCGGAGTTCCACCAAGCTACTGCGATATCAAGGGCATCCCGCGAATCCCAAACCAACCAAGCTCCTTCTGTTCCTCCAATACCTGAGCACCATGAAATTGGATGGGGATATTCCTTACAGCCGGTTGAGACCGTCGAGGAGTCTCACCAACGAGACACACTATCTGCAACAACATATTTTCCCCCAATGCGCAACTCACCCTACGAACTAGCTAAATCCACAAACTCCTCAAACTTTCTCGCCTCTCGATCTGGAAACTACTCCGTTCCTCAAAGCAATAACAGAGACAGAGACTCTCAATTCAGCCTCATAGACACCCTCATGCACAGCGTGTCCCCAAACTCCATCCAACCGCAAACCTTCTACTCCACCATTCCAAGCCCTCCCATAATCTCTCCTCCTCCAACCCGCACCCCAACACCCCCCAATCCAGCCCCAATCCCCGCCCTAACCAAAACCATGACACTCCGTGCCCCCTACACCTACAGCTTCCAAGAATCCACCTTTGCCCGCCGCCTCGCCCGCGCCACTATCGAGCGCGGCTTCCACCTCCTCAGCATGGCCTCGCTCCGGCCCGCTGCTGTAAACCACGTCTTCAAGCTCTCCCTCCCATACATGACACCAGAGCAAATGCTCCTCCGCTTCCGCAACTTCCTCTCCAAATCCACCTCCGAATCACTCGAGTGCTGGCAGACGCCCTTCATCCACCTCGGCGGCGCGGGAACGCATTACCCGCGCCGCGACGAACACGGGAATGTCATAAAACCCCCGAACTCCTGGAACGTGCGCAGCATCGGCCCGTTCCGCCGCTTGCGGCTTGAGAACACCGCAGACCACACGCTGAGCCAGGACATAGACGTCGACTTGCGCGGCTTCGAGGGCGAGTGGTTCGACGCGCACGACGTCGAGGGCTATCTCGAGGAACTAGGCGTCCACATAGATCCACAAGCTTCGTTCGCTGAGGCCTATATCGATGTCGACGGCCATCCGGGGCTGGATCTCGCTCTCCCGGCAAGCCTGACATATTCCCCGAATATTAATGTCAATCGCGACCTCGCGAAAGTCGAGCGCCCGGCTGCGGGAAACTGGAACCACAGCCAGAGCCAACACTTCGACACGGTACCTTCTCCCTCCGGCAGTGGAACAAGCACATACACCAGCGGCGCCGACAGCGCACCCTCCGTCAGCACATCCCCGCCCCGCACGCCCGGCATGTCTGATCTAGACCAGATGCTCGCGACGGCGGACTCGCCGTTCGGGCTGGACATGGGCGTCGGCAGCGACTTCGGCGGCGTGTGGAAGCTTGGGGAGATGGATACGCTGGGGATGTTCGAGCAGCCGCTTGGTATGGATCTTGGGGGTGGAGTTGGAGGGTTCGATGGGGGCAGTATTTTTCAGGATATGGGTATGAGTCTGGGGTTGGATATGATGGGAGTGCCATCGGGGCAGCAACAGGCGGAGTTGAGGGTACCGGGGCTGGTACCGGAGGCTAGGAGGAGAGAGAAGAGGGCTGTTGTTGTTGATGTTGCAAAGTTGATTGAGGGTGAGTCTTCCTTGCAGGTTTCCCTCTGAGCTACTGAACGCATGCTAATGGATGCAAAACAGAGATCGTCAAGCGTGCAGTGTGTCTTGGTCGTGCGCCGGGGTTCAGGAGAAAGGACGTCGACATGGCGTTTAAAGCTTCTTTGATCCAAGCGTACTAAACCGCCGTTTTCGAAACGTCGCGTTTTGCTTCGCGCAATCATCTTAGAGGGAAACTTTCAAAACTGGAACATTCCGGTATTCCGAAAAGGGTTTAGTAGATGATGTCAGCGTTTACGGTATAAATGAAAGGCCCGGAAAGGGATTCGGGTGTGGAGGGTTTTATTCGGTTAGGCTGGTTTGGAGCAAGGTGTATGGTGTTTTTGGGACTCTGGCATGGTGCTGCTGGATGGAAAGGAAACGCTTACTCTCCGCTAATACGCCAATAATTGTGCGCTGAAGGGGCTGGTCATGGCAACCACTGTAGCTAACTAGATCTTAAGAATGCATGATGTACCAATGACGACTCAACCCCATCCAATCCCTTCCATTCGAGCCGTCGGCTGCGTCAACAACCTGTGCGAACCCGGGCGCGGGTCGAGCAGAGAGTGCGAATGGCGCTTGGATTCGGCGCTTTTGAATACCTTCCGCGACGGAATTATAAGTAGTTCATCTTGTATACGGACGGAGGGAGTATATATATCACCGGCACCCCCTACTCCATAGCCAAGCGCCGGCTGCGTGCCGAGACAAAGAACTCGCGAGCTCGCGGGTGCATGCATACGACGGCGCTGGCTGGGAAGTGGGAAGGTCGGCTAGGTCCAGGCACGGGCTTTGCTCGACCGGTCGAAGAAAAGAGCATCGTGCTCGGGTGATGAACGACAGCTCTTTGGGTGTTTCTTTTTTTTTTCTTTTTTTTTGTTTTCGGGGGGTGAGAGGGCTGTACCCGAATGTGGGAGCCTGGTTGCGGGTTGGTAGGGCTAAAGACTCCCAAAACCAGCAATTTAAGGAAGCCAAAAGCAGTCACGGGGTATTTTGGACTGCCTGGATCAATACGAATGAAGGGGGGGGAGAAATACGCCTACCAGTCTAGGTGAGGCAAGTTAGAGCAATTTCTGCACTCACTAGAACCCATGCACCTATCCAAAACCTGGGAGCCTTCGTCCTCCGACACCAAAGCGTGAAGCAAGACTATCCAATATCCTTTGGTATGAGACGCCGCGTCCGAAATATCTACTTACCGGCACGATTTTTGCAGCAGCGGTGTTCCAGTACCGGCGCCAGCACCATTATCGTCACAAACTTCACGATTAAGCTCGGTTAATCTCAATTTCATAATCATCTCTTTCATTTCTTTTCAATTATCTGTTTTCTTTCTAATCCTCCCCAACCCAGTTATGGTCTCGCATGGAACAATAAGCCTTCCGTAAGCCCTACTGCCACACAAACTCATAACCTAACCAGTCCTACCAAAGCAGTACTAGGACCCCAGCAGTTGGTAAAACTTGAAAAGGCAATACAACGCCACGCACGGTCAAAAGCTCCCCGTAGGAAGACCAAAAGACCTTCACGAGTCCCTGCCTGAAAACCCTTCCTTTGCTCAATGTGTATCTTCCGAGCCTGAATGCAACGAGAAAAAGTTGATAAAGATGAAAAGGGAACGGAAAGATCAATCAAAAGCACAAACAATCGTTATCCCTCCTAAACTAATGGGAAATGGAGTAGATTGGTTTGCTGCGGAAGGAGGACTCAAGGGAGTGTTTGCGGTATTTATCCAATGCCCCAAGTGGAGGCGCCTCGACAAGCATAATTTGATAAAATGACCTGAATTTTGCCGTTGAAAAGGAAAGGTTGAAATCCCTGTAGTTGAAAAATCCAGTGTTGTACAGTTTGAGCACGGGGGAGAGAGAGTACATGGGCAAGCTTCTATGGCAGTCTAGGACTGCTGAGGACGGGGGGAACAGCATGGCCTGCAAGTATGAGATGCAAGAAAGATATGCATTGTGGATCCATTACCACTCGAACTCGCCGGTGGCCTTGTGGAAGAGGTACCTAGAGGAAAGGGTAAATTCTGAATCGTATTGAAGGCAAGGGAATGAACTCACTCTTTCTTATTGGTGGTAAGGATACCATCCTTGAGCGTGCACTTCCATTTGTTCTTGACGCGCTGGACCTTGTCGTAGGTACACAGCATATAGTCCGTAGTCTCATCATTGTCGTCATCATCTTCGGCAAGTTCATCTTCAGGATCATCAAGGTCCGAGTTGATTGCATCGTCATCTCTCTCTTCGTCTTCATCCTCGTCCTTACCCAGCTCCCCATCGAGCTGAGGAATCTTAGGGACGTGCAACGGTCCAAAATTGGCAGAAGACGAAGCCAGGACACGGTTGCGAATTGCAACCTTTCTCTTCTTGCCTTTGTTCAACTCATCGAGGGGTACCATCAAACCGCTGTCCATACGCTGTGCCATCTCGTCGACTAGTTCTCGCATCGTGCGATCAGCGGCAAGTCTGCCATTTGGACCATCATCACCCACGGCATTCTTAGCAGCAACAATAGCATTCCACTCATCTGAGGCATCACCGGCACCATCGGTCTGGGAGTTGTAGATGTTGGCCTGACGGTGCGGTATAATTTGCTGAGGCTGACCAGGCTGCTGACCCTGGCCAGGCAACTGCATTCCAACGCGCTGTTGTTGGCCTGGGATGTTGGCTCCACGACTCATACCCTGAGCATTGATAGCGGCATGCGCTTGCGTACCGTATCGCTGCTGCAACAGCTGGGAAGCCCGGGCTTGCGCAAGGTCGCCGTTCAATCCCGACTGAAATCCATTCGCCTGTCCTGCATATGAGGGCATGGTATTGTCATAACCCGGTTCGGACTTGATATGCGTACTGCCATAACTAGATTGGGCCGGCTGAGGTTGCGGCGTAACATTCATAGGCGCCGGTGTTGGCTCAGGCTTTGGGACATTAGAGGGTACGGTAGGTGTATTTCGGACTGGCTCTGGAGGAGGGTCCCAGGGAAACTGAGCGACCTTGAGGTTGCTCAATCTTGTTTGCCATGCCTGAGTGGATTATGTCAGTTAGAGTATGAAAAGCAGTGATAGTGATAATGACAGGAATATAATGTGTTACAAAAAAAAAAAAAAAAAATGAAAAATGTGTCACATGATGGCTAAGCCCAAGGAAGGAAAGTGCGGGAGAAAATTGGCGGGGGCTGCTGTTGGGGCTATAAAAAGTGCCTCAAATACACCACCGCCCCCGACATTTTCTGCAAGACCGACCGGCAGCTCGCCAGCCCCGCTTTTGCCAGCCTTGCCACCCGAACCTGCCCAGGCTGCCATACGAAGACGGACGGACACGAACAACTCCAAATATATCCTGAAGATCTTTCTGCGAATGTTGAAAAGAACGTGCGAGGGTGAGAAAAGGGGCGCTGGTTGTCGCAGCCACGCAATGAAGGACTGAGGAGACTGCGCAAGTGAAATATTGCCACGAACCTCCTTCATTTCAGCCAGCGTCGTCTGATCGACTCCGAACTCTTCGAAATCATTCTGCGACGCCTGAATCACCTTCTCGATGACCTGCTGGTAGATCTGACCCTGTTGTAGATGTAAGCCAACTGTACTGTTGAGCCGCCTGGTCCCGGACAAGAGAGGAGGATGAGGTGGGTACTGACAACAATCTGGTTGGACATGATGCTGGTGGAATAGAGGTCTATCTTAAAATGACGTGAAGGGCGTTTGGATGAGAACACAGTCTGTTGGTGCTGCGGCGTGTTGTTGCTGTTCGCTTTCGGGGCTGGCAAAGGAAGACCAGGACAGACGTCGGCGCTGGAGCAGCTACGCTGCGATCGGCCTCCTCTGACGTCTCTTTTCGAACAGTTTCAGCGAATATATGGTCAGGGGACTTGTATCTTTGTATTTGTTGTACGATCTGGAGTGCCCTCACTGCTGTCGTCCTTGGGCAGCAGGTAGTTGTATTGGTTAAAGAGCGCACTGCGCAGCGGAACTTGAAGGCACCGCTCGCTTAGCGAATCGGCGCTAACTGACACCTGGTGGCAAACATCACAGTAAATTCACGCTGCGTCGTTTCTGTCTACAATTTTATTTGATATTAATGTTAAAGGCCGTGAGAGATGATACCTAAACGTGGTTTACATAAATGCTACCCGTGACGCATGCCATTCGGTGGATTGCCGATGCCCTGGTATTACCAATTCCATCTTAGTACCACTCAGCTCAAGTGCATTCTCCCGCTACCCATGTTTTAGTGCAACACAGAAAAGATAAATTGTTATTAGAAAGTCATTTTAACTTGCGGATCGGATCAGGATTATAGCAACCAAAATTCGTTTCACGCTTCATCTAAAACAGCTTCATGCCACAAGAGTTTCAGTCGCCCCATTTCTGACCATATCACTCCTCATCCTCACCACTCTCATCCTCCCTATCCGCCACCTCTTCCTCACCCTCACTCTCGCCTTCCTCCTCATAATCTCCCTCCTCGGCCACGAATGGCACGAACCTGAAATCCACAAAACTCACCTTCCCAGCTTCAACCTCAATCATGAACTGCAAACTTAGCACCCCCTGCGCGTCGCCTCTCACGCTCACTTTAGTCGCCACAGCCATTGCCCTTGCCGCTTTCTGTATCAGTGCAAACTTGTAGCTGTTAGTAACGCGAGCAGATGGGTCCGCGAGTTGGAACGTTTCCAAGAGAAGAGACGGGGCGGTGTCTGGTGTAGTGGCATTGGTCGCCGCTGTAGGTGGATAGATTGTTGATGCGGCATTGTTGAATTCTACACTAGCACTCCCAAGCGGTCCACTTGCGCTTAGTGCAAAGTATGGTTTTCCGCGCTGCATGCGTGCGACGAGAGTTAATCGTGATGGAGCAGTAGATGCGAGCTCGGTGATTGCGTCGTGCAGCCAACTGGCGCGCATTATGATCTTGACTGCAAGCGATTGCCGCTCGAAGGGTATGTCGGCCGTGAAGGCTGGCTCGTAGGTTGTCAGGGCGCAGGTAGTGGTAATGGAAGATTCGGTGATGATTATGGATAGGGGCGAGCCATGAGAAATGTAACTGAGGCGGCAGAGGTTGTTCATACCCAAAATATTGGATGAAAAGGCCATGGATTGTGCTTCGCGGGCCCAAGGAGGACGGGAGTTTTGGTCTGTGAGGCCAAATATTTGAAGGGTTTCAAGGAGAGAGGGGAGGGAGATCTGAAATGTAGGGGGCTCGGGGGTCTCAGAGGCGGCGGAGTCTTGGGAGTTTGGCGTTGAAGGGCGGAGTGCAGGAGCATTGTATTGGTAACTTGTGAAGAGCGATTTGTCGAGGAAGGCAAGGCCTGCAAAGATCAGCTAGGGTTCAATGAAAGTTCCACATCCAGGACCTACCCTCCATGATGCTGGATTCCTCCACACTGAATCTGAGGCCCTCTTCAGTGATCTGAACTTGGGCTTTGTCTGCAAAACTGATACAGCGTAGTAGAAGATAAAGCTGTCTGGCCGAGCCGGACACGGCGTTAAACACTGGGAGTTCTTGGTGGTCTGCGTCTGACATCCTGCCAGTGGCCGAAATTAAACAGCGCAATGGTCGCAAAGTATCGTTCAATATAGTAGAGATCGCTTGGGTATGCAAAGTGGCAATATCTTGAATCTCTTGAATATTTATGACATTTCCCCCTAGTGTACACTACACAATATGACCAGAAACGCCGCGCTGCCTGATGGAGGGTGAAGGGGATTTCTTTAGACGTAGACGCCGACTGCGCAGATCATGTAGACTGCTCCGAAACTTGACGCAATCAGTATAGGCCTCAGAGATCGACTGGAATGTCTCAATTACCCAAATGCTAGGGAAGCTGGGATCCCGAGCAGAGGCAGATTCACGATTGACCGATCTAAAGCATATAAGTAGGGATATCAAAGAAGGCTGATGATAACATGTACTCAGTCCAAAGATGCCAGTGAGGATGAATGCTAAACATGGCATTAGCAAAGCTTCAGAAACAGCTGGGTGAGTTCCCATGTACCAAAAATGAGCAGGGTGAAGCCAGCAGTGAATTGGGCGCTCTTTGCAATCGTTGGATGGTAAGGCGTTGCAGATGCAGCCTCCCAGATATCGTTCAGTGGCGAAGACATGAAGTGAGCGAGTGTGTTGTTCGTTGTGCTGTGAGAGATAAGTTGGAATAGACTGGCATCTGTCCCAAACGCATGTTGCGAAGATCGGCTAAAGCGTGGCAGAATTGTCTTGGCGCATGATGAAGCGGAGCAAGGCTGCGGTGAATGAACAAGACATTCATCGCGGCTTCCTACATCACGACGAGCCATGGCTCCTCTCATGAAAGAAGATAGTAAGTTGCATTTAACCACTGCCTTCTCAGTCCCCCACAAAATCCCGACGTGTCCACCAAAAAGAGCCAGTCAGGCCTCGCGAAGCTTGCCGGCAAAAAAAAAACGTTCGAAATGTTGCCTCCACCAAAATCTGATGAGCCCAAAGTCCCCAAGAAGCTGAAAAGGCAGAGGAACGCAGGAGGGTCTCGCAGACGTACACCCGCTAACAATAGCACAGCGAAGCGCAAGGCAGACACCGTCCTGGATACCGGAAGCCCCTCGAAAAGACCAAAACCAGACCCCAAGCGTGAATCAGAAACTCCTTCCGACGGCGGCGCTGTTCAGCCAGTAGTAAAGCCTGTACCTTTTCCAGAGAAGGTGTGTTGTAGACCCTATGCATTCACTGGTACCTGGACTAATTTGCTTAGCCTGCGGTAATCGAAGAGCGCAATGGCGAGATCGAGTTCCGGGTGGTGAACAATGACGGGAGAAGAGATAGCACAATCATCCTCACGGGACTGAAATGCATATTTCAAAAACAGCTCCCCAAGATGCCGAAGGATTACATAGCGCGGTTGGTGTATGACAGGACACATTTGTCAATGGCGATTGTGAAGAAGCCTTTGGAGGTGGTTGGGTACGTCTCTGAGTTCCCTGGAGTACTCACATCGTGCCTACTGACGGTCATATTTACAGAGGGATAACTTACCGCCCCTTCAAGGGCAGACAGTTCGCTGAAATCGTCTTCTGCGCCATCTCATCCGACCAGCAAGTCAAAGGATACGGCGCGCATCTAATGTCGCATCTGAAGGACTACGTTAAAGCCACTTCGGATGTCATGCACTTCCTAACTTACGCAGACAACTACGCCATCGGTTACTTTAAGAAGCAGGGTTTCACGAAGGAGATCACGCTAGAAAAGCCGCGCTGGATGGGCTACATTAAAGATTACGAGGGCGGAACAATAATGCAGTGTAGCATGGTCCCCAAGATCAGGTATCTAGAGTCCGGCAGGATGCTGCTAAAGCAAAAGGAATGCGTTCACGCGAAAATCCGCGCCGTCTCAAAGTCCTACAACATCCACCTGCCACCGACGCAATGGAAAAACGGCGTGTGCAAGATCGATCCGCTTTCAATACCAGCGATCAAAGAGTCTGGTTGGTCTCCGGATATGGACGAATTGGCGCGTGCTCCACGGCACGGCCCAAACTATAACCAACTCCTCCATTTACTCAACGATATGCAGAACAACAGCAATGCCTGGCCATTCCAGCAGCCTGTTAATAAAGACGAAGTTGCGGACTATTACGACGTTATCAAGGAACCCATGGACCTAGCGACTATGGAAGAGAAGCATGAAAAGGATCTCTATCCCACACCGGAGGACTTCATCAGGGATGCCAAGCTCATCTTTGATAATTGCCGCAGGTACAACAACGAGACGACGCCCTATGCTAAGGCTGCGAATCGGCTGGAGAAGTTCATGTGGAGTAAAATCAAGGAGGTGCCGGAGTGGACGCATCTGGAATCGGAGTTGGGCGGCAAGTAGTTGGACTTTGACAGCCTTCTGGCAGCTCATATCTATCATTGTTTCGCTATTATCTGTATCTCACAAGCGGCATGGGATGGGCGTACGGGTATGGTAGGTACGGTTTGGACAAAGTCTAGCTGATATCATGGTTGGTCGGTGTAGGAGTTGAAAGGGGCGGCCTTTTGTGTTGTAAGGTTTAGGCTTATGAACTCGGTTCTATTGTCATTGTTATGAAAATTTTGTTACATTCTTAAGACCAATGGATATGCTGAGGTTCACTTTCGGAACGCCTGATACCCATTTCAACACCCACCTGAGGCTAGGAAGCCAACCAAGCAAGATTTCGCACATGTCGGCCAAGTGTCGCGCATTTAGACCGCCGAATCCTTCAGAGTCGTACCCACGGACTACTTATCACTATCTTCGTAAACCTTAACACATAAGGGCCGACAATGAGGCAAGACAACAGACAGAAGTATTTCAGCATCTCCCAACCAGCTCTATAACCCGCAGAGGACGAGCATATCTCTTCCGAAAGCGGTAATTTTATATAGTGATGGAGGCGTAAGTCGGATTTCCCCCAAAACCTAGACCTTGGGAAGACTCAAACATCAAAAGCAGTTAAAATTAGGCCAAGGGGTCGGGAAAAGGCTTTCAACGCCCTACACTAGCTACCAGCTCCCTCAGAAATCCAGGGACAGCTGAAAAGAAAAAAAGAAAAGAAAAAAAAATTCATTAATGCGGTGATTCACTGCACGGATAGAGACGTCTATTTGAATCAACTCGAACAAATTTTTTTTTTTTTCATCCTTCGCTGAATAATAAGCAGATTTATATTTGAACTCTAGAGTTTTCCTCCAGCCTGCTAGGATTTTGGCGCTTTATCGCTCCTTCTTCGACCGGCTCTAGTTGATTCTAGAGGCCCCCAAAATAACGTCAGTGCCCAATTTTCCAACCTTTTCAGTGTTGAAGACCTCCATTGGCCTGTAGGCTTCCGCCAATGCAGTTCTCTCCACAGGCTCATCTACTCCGGTTCCCCCAGGACATTTTGTACGTGCTGGAACACGGTGGTGATGGGATTGTTGAATGGATAAGACCGAGTGCTGACACGAGAGAAGAGCGAGAGGAGGTAGATGCCATCGTTTATGTTTAGGTCAAGACGGTGGAGATTAATAAGGGAGGGGAGGAGGATCGCTAGCACTGCGTCTTCGTCTATGCCACCCTGGATATCCAAAAGCCAGTACGAGGCGTGAAATTCGGGTTCAGCGAGTTCGTTGACTTTGGAAGTTAAGGGCGCGAGGAGATTCGGGTTAGGAGGCCCGAAAAACGCCCAGTCATCTCAATACACATGTAAACTCGTGTCAGACACAGACTGCCTAATTCGGGCACAAAGTGCAGATATTGCACTCTTTGGAAGGAATTGGAGTTGAACGAGTGTCTTGTCTTTCTATCTAAGAGGTGGAAGCTCCTTATATACACGAGAATTGCTCGCTAGAACTGCTGCTGCCTATACGTCTCCCTGTAGTAGCGCAGCCTCCATCAGTCAACAGTGAGGTTGCCTATATCCTATCAACGCTAAGAGCAGGCAGCAGAGGAGTCAGTAAGGTTAGTTCAACAGCAGAAGAGTGCCATAGTACCTCTCTCACAAGTGATACTTGGAGTATCCATAGAGTGGCTGCGGCTGATCGATTAGGGGAGCAGCGCTTGCCCTCAAACTCCTTCCTCCAAACATGTGCCCATTCTACTATAGACAGATTCAAGGTTTGCAGGGCCTCAAGTTCGCAATCTTCCACTTCATGAAAAGGATTCCCTACAATATCCTAATGTGTTACTCTCATTCAAACTCCATCCCACTACCCAACCAACACAACAAATACATACCCCACATCCTCCAACCCCTCATTGTCCAACCACCACTGCCACCATAAACACCCAACCCACAAACCATGCTCTTCGACTCCATAATATACACCACAAAATGCTCCCTTATGGACTTTGCCCGGCTCTAACTAGAATGGTAACACTACACGCACTAAGTAGCTGGCGCTAGCAGCTCCACCATCGTGTCCATTTTCGCCTCCCTAATCTGCCTCGCAATCTCCACCACCTCCATCCACAACGCCCGTATAAAGCGTGACACCATCGAGTCCCACCTCTGAGACCTCAACACGACGCACCACACAAGGAAACGCGATGCCATGCTGCGAATGGTGCTGAGTGGGGCCTTGGGGCGCTGTGACGCTAGGCTTAACGCCGCCGGGAGCGGAGGTAGTTACGCAGATGGGAATTGGGCATGGAATATATGCGATCACTAATAACCCGGAAGCAGTTCATGTGGTGTTATATGCAGCCATAGATAGGACGGCGACGGTGATGGAGGAGAGGCATAATGAGAGTAAAAGAAGCCGGGCGGCGACGACGAGGGAGAAGAAGTTGGTGGATAAGGCGGCGAAGAAGGCGAAGAAGACGAAGAAAGAGGTGGAACGAGTCGACAACAAAGAACCAGTCCAGCAAGACTTCAGACGCCTGACCGATTCCAAGCAACCGCTTCCAATTCTAGCCGATGAGCTTGCCACTCCAACTATTGAGCTACCGACTGGAGCTACCGACGAGAAGATGGATCCGTTTCTTTCCACGTAAGGCGGGGACTTCTTTAGAGGTGCTTGGACTGAGCGAGCCGATTATTATAGAGTGCCGACGTTTTAGACTTTTGACTTTCGCGGGAAAGAGGAAAACTTGTCATTTTATACCTAATTATTTCAATACTCTGGAAAATCCGGGTCAACATTTTCCCTCCATGCTTTTAATCCACCTTTGATATCTCCAATCCATCTCTTCCCATCATCATCTAGTCCTAACTCCTTCATCTTTCGAACTGTCAATTGGGAGTCATTCCCAAGCTTGCAAACTACGAAGATCGGCTTCTTTTCGGGTAAGTTGCGTAGCTGTGAAATCCATCTTTCTTCGGGAGTTTGGCCATCATTGCCATTCATAGGTGGAATAGGTGTACCAGAGACCACAGAGAAAGGTATGTTTAGACTACCTTCTAGGTTACAGAGGTCGAACTGTACCTTTTCACGAACGTCTACAAGTACATGACTGTCGCTGCTAGCTTTTGTGCCAGTAAATGGGTTGGCTCCCGTTCTTATCCTGGCGTAATTGTCTGCCGATATCCGCTCCTTGGGAGACAGAGCGTTTATTGGAGTAACCGCTCCACAGAACTCTTCGTAATCCAGAGAACCCGCGATGAGGGCATTGCATGTGACGGTAGCGTGTGTAGAGCACGCTGTACATTTAGGCTTCCTGCCCCGAAGCTTTATGGAGCGAAAGGATGGGTTGGAATAGGCGGAGAATAGTAGAAGAGATGGTGGTTCTATTGTAGTCGACTGGGGTTTGCCACCATTGCATGTGGCCATGCCATCTGTTTCCATAACATCAGTAGATAGCGAAGGCTGCTCTATACCCTTTGCGATGATTTTGATAGCTTCAAGTGCCTGCAAGACTCCCATGACTCCCACAACAGGGCCAAGGATGCCGCCGTCACCGCAACTCACAACACTTTCAGCAGGAGGTGGTTTGGGAAACACGCATCGATAACATGGTCCTCCTTGTGTATCCCCTGAAGGTCGTGGAGGGTTGTTTAAAACCATAAGTTGACCTTCTGTACGGAGCGCTGATGCAGAGACCAGTGGCTTTCCAAGTAGGACACATGTGTCCGATATTAAATATCGCGAAGCTGGATTATCGGTGCAGTCGAGGACGACGTCATACGACTGAAAGGTCTCGAGGGCAGTGTCCGGGCCCAGCCGTGACAGATAGGGCACATATCTGACATTGGGGTTCAATCTGTGAAGTTAGATTCCATGTCAACGATAGGTAAGATTATAATCTAGAACTGAAGTGTGAAAGGGTATTGTGAAGCTATGCACTTACGAACTGAGATAGTCAATCGCACTCTTCACCTTTGTCATTCCAACTTTTCCAGTGCTATGCAGAATCTGACGGTGGAGGTTAGACTCTTCCACAGTATCTTCATCCACAAGTCCTATTGTTCCAATACCTGCCCCGGCCAGATATGCTGCCGCAGGACATCCTAAGCCGCCGACTCCGACTATCAACACTGAGGAAGCTTTCAAGCGTAGTTGGCCTATCAGAAACAAGATTTTCAATCAGATCACAACCTCTCAACTACAGAAAGAGGTGCATGCGAACCCGGAAACATTAAGGTTGTTTCTAAGTACCTTGCAGACCAATCTCCGGCATTATGAGCTGTCGCCCATATCGCTTGTATTCATGCTTTTCAAGAGGCCACGTCTTTGTGGGATGCTCGACATCTTTGCTCTGGCAGAGAGCGCTAAGCACTTCTGCGCGTATGTCATCGGGAACGCCGGTATCCATGTCATGTGAAAGATGCTCGAAGCTCATAATGTGTGAAGGTTCACGGTGGCTTTCGGCTTCAGCGAGCTGGCTGCGGAGGTCCTGAAGTTGAGCTTCGCAGGAAGCTATTTGGTCCCGTAAAGATGACATAGCAGAGTGAATGGGCGCCATATGTGCAGAAAAAGAAGGATTTCTCTATTAATCAGGTCTGGTTGGCTTAGGGCCATCCATAACCGGAGGTGGCTGAGCCAACACATTTACGGGGTCGGAAAATCTCATATCCGCGTATAAACCAATGAACCCTCTTGCCGTGTTCAAACCCGCAACTGCTCACTAGGGCAGAACGTCCATGCCTACAGCTAGCACGAACGATCCAACCACCAATGGTAGATTTCATGGAATTCGTATGCGATTGGAAAGAGGACGACAAGAAACTGTAGGGGTCATTTTGAATTGGTCTAATTTGCTTGGTTCTTTATCGATGACAATATGCGCTGAACGGCTTTTACTTCGGCATATTCAACATAATACAAAACATCACACTGGCAACTCTAGTCGAGATGAAGAAGACCTTCAGGCCAATCAATACAGCCGACTTCTTTACTACATCTCAAGGCAATTTATACAAAACGTCTGAGGGCCAATCAATTGTAGACTTTGTTTTTTTCCTCGGAGATTGTACTGCTGCCAAGCTCTAGTATTCACTGCCTGCAGGAACATACCCTTACGGATTAAGGCAGTGATGCAGTCATCACACCATTGATCGACAAAGATGCGACGATAGCTTTTCGCCGTCGTTCTCGAGATAAGTTTCCCTGAAACCAGTCATTGAGTAGCTTTGCAGAAGGCCTCATTGGGTGGGGAGGCGGACAATTGACCAATCTAGAAACGGAATTCAGGCATAGATACAGATATATCGGTGATCCCGTTTTCCAACTGCAGGAACCTCAACATCCTTGTATTGTTTACTAACTCACACTCCTGTATGGACTCTAAGTGTCCGTTGGTGTTCCATCCTTCGACGTTACTTCGGGAGTGGCCAGACAGGAAATTAGACATCATCTCTGCAGATGTTGGAGGTCTGGACAGACGTGTGTGCTGATTTTGCTCATATCGATGATTGGTGAAGTACTTTGAGATGAGATGACTTCTAAACATGTATCCGTTGACAAATTTGTGGTGGATTTGATCGATTTATGGAGCGCTATTTTGCTTTGCACCATGAGGATATCTATTGTTATCGCCTTTCATAAGACACTCCGTACCAGTAATATCTTTTTTCCAAGTAGAAGATATTTTTAACGCACCATTACATATCTTTCCGACATTCATCCGAGCTAAACTCAGTCGAATCGATGGCCTCCAGAGCTACCGTGGGTAAATTGGCAACGTAACGTGGTCTGAATGGATCCAGCAGCTTCAGCAGTTAAATTGAAAAAGGACCGTTGGATGATCTGGTAGGATAATATCATGCTGACATCAACCCTCGGCTTACCCGTGGACTCGTGGCGGTCTGGCACACTAAACGCCGACATTTCGTTTGTTAAACTTGCTCATTGCTGGAAGTTGAGCAGCCAACGGGTACGCATCGAAGGGGGCTTATCCGTAGGGTGAGACGCCCACAGACTCTTGATTTCAAGCCACGTCGCGGTCAGGCCGTACCGACTTGGGATCCTGCAAGGCATCGGAGTATTGATGCATGAGGCTGATGCATTCCAGGGCCTCCAAGACGCGAGAGGCGCGGCAAATCAGTCAATCGGCGACCTCGCTCGTGGAGTGATGTTTTTAAAAAAGTGGCCAAGGCAGATGTCAAGCCAAGCCATCAAAGCATCAACGTCGTTGTAGTGGACACGAAGGACGGGAGAGTACCGCCCGGGCCAAATGGTTGATGAAGTAAAGGTGATAAGGATACAGGGCTGAAAGAATCCTCCATAGGGTGGCGCTAGACGACAGGCCACCTGAGGATGCAGGCCTGATGAAGCTAGCCAGCGCAATGTGTGGCGGGAAGGATTAATTGCTCTTATTACTGCGCACCCCGCCACCTCAGCGGGTGAAGTTTGTGAGTGCAGTGGGGGCCGAAATGCGTTTAGGCTGTATGTTCACTGCACCATTGGAACTAATCGTAAAGAGTAGCAGAAATTATAGCAGAGGCCTTCTTCTAGCCTTTTACTAAATCTGAACGATTAATATCTTACTGTTGTAGAGTTGTTGATGAAAGTGTCACGAGCGCGCTACCTATGGGATAGGATGGAGAGCTTATAAGGCATTCCAGCCAGCAACCTCCCAATCGCAGAACATCGCTACCTTTATGAAGGATCGTTTGGCCGAGTGGGTTGGAGCTTGGTCCTGGCCAGAAATCCACGTTGAAGTTTTGATGGCTGGCCGAACTTACCAGCTTCACGTGCTGTGGCCTTGTACACGATCTCACCACACCCCCAAACCAAAAAAAAAAAAAATTAAAAAAATAAAAAAATAAAAAAATAAAAAAATAAAAAAAATCCAAGTTCAAAGCTACTATAGTCTAGGATTTTATATATTATACTTATAAGATTAGAAAGTATACATATTTCAATATATATATATATATAGATATATATAATAAATAGTTAGATATTAGGCTTTTAGAAATTATTATAGAATAGCTAAACAGTTAAACAAGTTAATAATTAATGGATTCGTTATATAAAATCTCAATCTGTTTATTTTAGTAACCTATAAGTATAATACATTAAAAATTTGAAGGCTTTTAATAAGGCGTTAAATTTATTATAGAGGGAAGAAGAGCAACGTTTACTAGGTGGTGGCGTGCAAGACCCGGCGGGACCCTCAAACAGAATGCAGTCAATATTTGATTTTGGCAAAGATCCAGCGTACGCGTCCCTCGTGATCGGAATCCTCAGGGCTCCCCCAACCAATCGCCCACGGCGACCACCGCACCCATCGCACCCACCGCACCCACCGTGCCCATCATGCCCCTCATTAACAAAGTCGGTCCATGAAAACCTTCCTTTTCGTTATGAAGATAGCGAACCCCTAAATTCTCCTGCCCAAATTGGGATTTCGTGCATGAAATGGGCCATATCAGAATCTTTCAATTTAGCTTCTATCTACCCGTTTTCAGTCCCTTGACCAAATGTCGCAAAGCCGCCATAAACTCCACAGCGCTGATAGGCTTGCTTGAGTTCAGCCCTCCTCCATTATTGGGGGCTGAGGCTGAGGGGCTTGATGCGCTCACTACTCTGCAGAACAGGGTAAGGCCTGGATTTTTGAATCGTCAGCATGCCACCAAAAAACCGTGTCGGTCCTCTTTTGAAGAGCATGATTCCCGTCAAGGACCCATCTCCATCCCACGAGAACAGCATCCATATTGGTATCCTTGTTTCCCTCTGAGTCGCGCGCTGCAAGATTTAAATTCGTTGTTTTCTGTTCGCGATCCAGTGAGTGAGGCTGGCTTTCCTTTCCCAGCCCAAGGTTAACCAGCGCAAGGCTCAACAGCACTTCACTCTTTTGTTGCCCCAGACCCGGTCCAAGATATGGTATTATCAGTGTGCAAGACCTGCAAAGGCCTCCAGACATCGCAAAGGATCACGGATGAATCCATCACCGAACCGCTACAGCGGTTCAGCACCACTTTGCCCGCTTTAAGGCAGTCCGCCACTGCGGGATGTCGCGGGTGTGCAGTGGTTCAGCAGGGAATCCTCTTGCACCACGACCGCTTTGCCCATGTGAACGAGGAGCATGTTAATATCTCCGCCGAATCCTTCAATCTAGGGGCGGAAACACAAAACGCACAAGATCATCTTTCAGTTGAATTACGCTGGAAGCCAAACGACGAGAGATGCTCGGATGGGATCGGCGAGCATGAACATGATCATGAGCAGGATGAGAAATATCCTGATTTAAAATTGGAGTTCTACACTGATAAAGGCATGTATTTAGGCAGTCGTTTTGTGCCAGAACTTGCCATGGGAATTTATTACCCTGACCATTTTACCCTGTCAATGATCTACCCGCGCTGGGCCCCTGTTGCTTGGAGTCCTTGTTCTTACACTGACGTTGGCAGATGGTCAATCTCCATTCTCCGCAATTGGGCGTGGAATTCGCATTTCAGAAAACCCTTTAACAGACTTTGGTCTGGATGTTGCCAAGGCCATGATAGCAAACTGTCTCTCACACCCCAAGTGCCAGCAGGCCAAGAGAGCTCGCTTACCCAAACGAGTCATTGATGTCCTGGCCAACAATGGATCCAATGAGGTCAAACTCCACGAGTCGACTTTCGATGCTGATGAGCTGAGCTACGAGGCTGGTGACTACCTCACCCTATCTCACTGCTGGGGAGTCGGGCAGAACGTGCTGAAGACGACGAAAGCAACACTTTCCGCGAACAAGACTAAAATCCTCTGGTCGTCTCTGCCAAGAACGTTTCAGGACGCTGTGGCCTTGACAAGGGCTCTAGGTTTTCAGTACTTATGGATTGATAGCTTATGCATCATTCAAGATGACCCATCCGACTTCCAGAGGGAATCTCTCAATATGGACGCCATCTACTCAAACTCCTTTCTCACCATCGCAGCGACATCCGCTTATGACAGCAGCCAAGGATGTTTCCTTCCCAAACCACAGCCTTTCAAGATCCAGGCGACTGACAATAAAGGGTCACTCTACAAGATATACGTCCGCGAACAGCCGTCTCATTACAGCTTCAAGGGAAATTTCAGTGAAGAAGATCATATGAACGACTGGGTGATGCCGTTCAACTGTCAGGATCAGGCGATTGCACAAACGCCCTTATTAAAAAGAGCATGGGCTTTCCAAGAACGCCTTCTTTCGCCCAGGGTGCTCCACTTCACGCCAAGTGAGATGATATTCGAGTGCATGGAGGGTATCCAGTGCGAGTGTGGTAGAATTGACAACTCAATGTACGACTCTCGGACTACAGACACAGTCAAGCGCGAATTCGCCAATTTTGCTGCAGGAAGCCATCGTCCTGGAGAGACCAATGGCGATGCAACGATGTCAGAATCGGTTGACGGCGTTGTTTCTCAGCTCGCCAATATCAATTTGAATGGGACGACGAGCCACAGTGCGAATTCAAAGGATGAAGCTATTCAGCTTTGGAGTTATATCATCACTGAATGCACCGCACGGGACTTGACCTTTGATGCAGACAGGCTCATAGCAATCGCCGGTGTCGCCAAGCAGTTCCTTCCAATACTGGGAGGATATGTCGCAGGGCAATGGACGTTCAGCACCTTGAACCTACTATGGTATCCAAGCGAGGCGTCACATTGCCGAAGGTCAAAGGTGTCTTCTAGCATCGTTCCGACTTGGTCATGGGCATCGATCGAAGGCTCTCCTATCTATTTTGACAACACGACAGCCATGGACCTTGCCTGCACTGCGACCTTCCCCTCGCAAAGGGACTGCAATGGCTCCGGATCTCACTCATGGAGTCCCATTTCTGGTGACAGGGTGGAGATATCTGCTGCAATGGCAGCAGAAGTCACCCTGCGTTTCGACTCTTCAGATGGCTATTCCTTGATGAAGAACCATGTCAGCGTTGAATTCACACCAGACGTTGGGGTCCCTCGAGGAGAAGACGAACTGGTACCCGGGGAGACTCTTACATGCGTTCTAGCGAGCATGACATGGCGCTCATCAATAATCGGGCTGGTTTTGAAGGCATCAAAGTCACAAACGGATACGTATCGTCGCATCGGTCGATTCGAATGCTACGATTGTGACCACGAGGGAAACACGGATGAGCCTGGGGATGCTGAGGCCTTGCTCAGCTTATGGTTCCCTGAAATCGAAGACATGACGCAGCTCGATGACGGTCCGAAAAAGGTATTTTCCGTCGTGTAAGCTTGAATGATACGTGGACCATGACCCAAAAAGGTACCATATCGATTTACCCGCGAGGATGTGGAGCTGTGCGGGCCTTGTCATGACTGACTCTGCGAACTGGAGGGAGAATTGTCGTTTCGAATGAGATGAGTAATGGTTTATGTCTTTCCCACAAGGCTATGCGCGAGTCCCGTACTTCAAAAGAGGGACACGATGCTACTGTTCATTTGTTACGTTTTACTCATCACTCTTTGTCTCTTCGCCCATTCGGAAATGTTCTCCCTAATGCGTCTTGGGTCCAGGCTGCTGGCAGCATCCCGCATCCGTTCTCTAGATGATTTTCCTTATCTTTCTAATACCCTACGACGAGTCTTGGATGCAAGTCCTCGTCAAAACCTGTACGATTTGGATTTGCGCGATTGTCTGTGGGAATGAATTCAGCTATGTTGTCTAATACCCCTCGTATGCAATACCCCCCGATGCAAACTTGTCTTCATGTCACTTTCTTTACGGCCTACACTTCCATATCTTCAGTGGCTTGTTACCATGGTCTCTCCTCGTCGACACGACGTTGACTCTCACTTCTCTTAGCTCTATCCTCTAATAGCTTATAGGGACATCAAGACTCCCTTCTAATGACAATCTCCTTCAGACATTCATCTTCAAGCTCAAAAATCTTTTTGCATAGCTTTGTACACCCTGTCGACATCACCGCCCCAGACCTCAGCCTTAACGACTAATTCCGCAATGTCGCGGAACCCCAACTTCTTATACAGCGGATACCCCTCGTGACTAGCCTCCAGATACGCCGGAAGGCCCATCTCGGCGGCCCTCTCCATACCCCATTGCATGAGCATCGTTCCTGCACCTTTTCGCTGATGATCACGATGGACGCACAGGAGTGCGCATACTATTTCCTTCCGAAAGGGCAAGATCAGTCGAGTCCATGACCACTATCTTCAAGAAACATATCCATTGATCATCCTCATTATACCCATCCCTCCATTAACCCCCATCCACCGCCATTCCCTTCAAACCCTAGAAACGAGAGAAGAGAAAAGAAAAGAAAAAAAAAAA
>KV745185.1:0-35199 GCA_001692735.1 Lepidopterella palustris CBS 459.81 | reverse complement strand
CCTAATTTTACTATAACGGCCGTAGTGCCTCTCTACGCGCACCCTCTTTGCTGCCTTCTTACTATTGTTACAACTACCACCCTCCCTTATAGTTACTAAGTTAGCTACTTAGCTAACTATTAGGGTCTCCTTAGTCCGTATATATCGCCTTTTACAACTCTTACGCCTTATAACCGCCTTAATTACGTCTTAAAGGCGTGCTGTTTCTTTGCCTTCTTTATTGCCCTAACGCCTTATACTAGGGTAACCTACTTATAATTGCTAGGCTATAGTTTTTTTCTACTTACTACGCTTGTCTAAGCCTATTATAACTAGCTAAGACAATATCTTGCCTATTATATAGCCAGATTTATTAAAGTTCTATATATTTTCGTCTTAGATACTATACTCGGCCTTTATTACTTAAACAAGTTTAAACTAGGGCAGGATAACCGCCGGGTCTTTATAGGCAGCTCGCCGGTAATTATATAGATAGGTTTATCGGGTTGTAAGCTCTAGCGTATACTTAAATTAAGTTGTTAACCTAGTTCTTACTAATAGGCTTTCTATCCCGCTCTCTTAGCAGTTTATTAGCTATATCTTATATATAGGCCTTTGACAGCAGTACGCCGCGTAAACTCTTATTAAGTATACATTGTATAATCACCTTCTCTTTAAGTTTTATAAGGCGCTTTAAGTTCGGCTTATAATTACATTAAGGGCGTTATTTAGCGCGTCGGTTTTATACTATTATTTAGGAAACACTATACACTACTATAGCACGTTTTTCGCTTTGAATTTGCCCTATAGTAATATTAGAGATAGTAAGATATATATCTCCTTTATTATAGGTCTATTACACGTTGCGTTGTTAAGGTATTATAAAAAGTTGTTAAACAGGTATAGTAACATAATGGGGCTGCTAACTCGCTTAGGGTGCCGACTCGCTTATAAAATACGTTACCTTTTTTAACGCCTTATAGAATCTCTTTTATTTCTCTATAGAGTTCCTAATTATAACTAACTTAGAGTAGAGCTTATAGACTATTCTTTTTAAGGCCTACTAAAGGTATTTAATTAGGTTAAGATTTAGTAAATATAGTAGGAAATTAATAACCTAAATATAGTACTCTACTAAAAATTTATACGATAGTAAAGTAGTATATATAGAAGCGTTATCCTGCTAGAATTAATCCCCTACCTAATAATTACGTAGAAGGCCTTTCTCTAAGGCCTAAGTATAACTCTATGCTAAATACCCTCTATAGTAGATATTAGTGTCTCTATTTATAATTACAAGTAGGCTTTTTTATACGTATTAATATTAATTAATTTATACTAACGCCTATACTATTAACTACTAAAAGTAGCTTATATTATACTTCTTTACTATTTTATACCTTTATTTCTTTTATAGATATTTAAAGCTCTACTTTTAGTTAGCCCTAAAGCCTAATTAAACCGAGTACTTATTTAAGAACTATATTATCTTATAACTTTAATTAAAACCCTATTACTCTTTATTTTATTAAAGCCTTAATTAGGCCGTTATATAAGTTATTTTTAGTTTTTACTTACTTTTAAACTTTATTAAGCCCTTAGCCCTTAAGGCTTTATATACTATTTTCTTATAAATATATATAAGCCCTAATTTTTTTTAAAAGCCTTTAGTATTTAATTTTAGGTATTTTTTAAGTAATATAAAATAGCTTCCGCTTTTTATAATATAATAGTACTAGGAAATAGCTAAATTAAGAATATAACTTATTGCTTTTTATTTACCTATATTAGTAAATAGTGTTATGTATACACTTTATAGTATAGTAAAATTTAGCTACTAGCTCCTAGTTTTTAATACTAGCCTCGTGCTTTAAAATAATTAATTCGCGCGCTTATATAAATAGTTTAAAGCCTCGACTATAGTTTCTACTAATTTACTATTTAAATAATTAATATAGTGGCATTTTATAGGTTATTAAAAGTGTTAAGTTAATAAGGCGCGCACTAACGCAATTACTTTATAAACTAGACTTTAGTTCTATAACGTATAACTACCTAAGTATAAATAGCTAGTTTTTCTTAGCAATTTAATTACGTATAGTCTATATATAATATATAGACTATATTTATATTTATATACATTTTAATTATTATACATTTTAATTCTTTATATAATATTTAATATATTACTAAAGTATTATATATTAATAACTAATTAATACTTCTTTATAAGTCTTTAACCTTAACTTATAGTACTTTAGTAATATTATATTACGTTAAACCCTTTTTAATAACTATATAAATTATAAAAACTAAGTCCCTTACTTTTTTTTTAAGAGATTACTATTTAATTAGCTAGCCTAAAGGCTAGTAATAAATTTTTTACTAAAGCTTTTACGAAATAAAAAGCCCACTATATAGAAAGTATTACTATTCTTTAAGCTAAGTAAAAAAAAGCTATAAAAAAAGCTTTCTCTTAGTACTAGTTATTATATAAGATTTACCTATAGTACCTAGTAGTACTATTATTACTAAATTACTATAAGTAAAAGTTAAAAGCTTATAAAAAGGCGTTAATTAGATATTAATATTTAAGACTTTAATAAAATATAAAATATTAGGTAAATAATTAAAATATATAATAATTAAAAAGTATATAAATATAAATATAGTTTATATATAATATACTAATTATATATAATTAAGTAACTAAATATAAGTAATTAGTTATATTTAAGTAGTTATAAAGTTATTACTATAATAGTACTTTTTTCTTAAAACTTAAGCTTTTATAAAAAGGAGTAAAATTAAAATTAAATTAGTTTAAGTATAATACTTAAGGGCTTTTTTAAAAAGACTTTTTAATACAATCTTTAAAAAATATATTACTTATTTAGTTTAAGTTAAGTTTAAGAATATTTAGGTTTTATAGAAATTTTCTAAAGTAGTTATATTATAAATATTTTTAGTTAGTTTTTAGCTTATTTTATTATATTAGGTCTATTTAACTAAGTATTTATAACGGTGTCTTTATTTATTATAGTATAGGTTCTTAATATTATTTATAAAGTATTTAGGTTTTTCTTTAATTTTTACTAGTTTAGGTAATAAGTTTAACTATTTAAATAGGTATTTAGATTTATATATAGTATATTAAAGTAAAAAAAAATAAAAGACTAGTTAAATTTTAATTAAATTAGGTAAGTCGAGTTAATAAGTATAGGAAAAGATAATATTAGTTATTTAGTATTTTTTAATTTCTTTTTAGTTTAGTTTCTCTAATTTTATTTTATTTTAATAGCTTTAGTAGTTTATAGTACTTAGTATAGTAGGTATTATTTACTAGTTAGTAGTTTAAATTCTATTTAGGGATTTTGGTTATTATTTACTATAAATAGTAATATTTTTATAAATTTAAATATAATATTACTAGCTTTAAATTATACTATAAGTAGCTAGGGTATATACTTATTTTATTAGTACTATATATAGGCGTAAAAAACTTATTTTATTATAGTATTAATTATTAATTAATTAATTATTTATTTATTAGTTTTTAAATAGCTTATAAAAAATAATTATAGCTAAATTTAAAGTTATTTATAAAATTTATATAGAATATAAAAATAAATTATATACTTTAGTTAAATATTATAGTATTAGGTAAACTATAGTCTACCTAAATATATTAGTAAAAAAAAGCGGGTAACTTTAGAGGTAGTAATACTTTAAATATTAGTTAACTATAACTATAATACTAGTATAGCTATTAAATTTAAATAAGTTTATAATAAAGTTTATAAATATATTTCTTTAGTAGTATTTAAAAACTAAAAGTAGTTTTAAAAGGCTATAGTATTATTTTTATAAGAGGCTTTAAAGTATTAATAAATATAATAGTAAAATATATATTAGTAAATAAATTTAAATATATATAAATAATAGTATTTATATTATAGAATTTTAAGCGTTTTACTATAGCTAGAGTAGCTATTAATAGGTAAGTTATATATATATTAAAGAAGCTTATTCTTTAGTTTATTATAGTTGGAAATTACTAAATAATTATAGTAAAATAGTTTTCTATTTTAGTTTTTCTATTTAGGTAATTTTTTCTTTATATATTATACTTTATAATAAAGAAGTATTAGGAATTTTTATATAAACGTGTCTTTAGGGTACTTTTCTTTAATAATTTAGTTTATTAAGCGGTTTATTTTAGTTAGGTTTAATTTAGGTATTAATTTAAATAGTTTAGAATAAAGTAGGGTTTATTTACGGGCGTTTTAGGCTTTATTTTATATAGTAGTATCTTTTATATAGGTTCTGATAAACTACTCTTACCACCCTCGTTAATGGTACATAGAATACCGGACGTAATGGCGGAAACCATCCTAACAATAAACAAACATTTCCAAAACACTATCGACCTCGAACAAAAAAAACCCAAGCCCTTGAGAGCACTCACGCAGCAGATTGTTGAAAGAATTGACCTAGCGGCGCGAGGAAGACAACTGGAACAATACCAAGAACCTTTGCGGGGATACCAAAGCCATGTAGGATGCCGAACGCAAACTAGCCACATTACGTAAGGAGCGATCAGTTTTTGAATACGGCGTCGAGGTCCAGCAGATTGCATTGCAGTTGGGGTAGAATGACGACTCTCTCAAGGCATCTATAAAGGTTTGAAAGATTCCGTCAAGCATGTGCTGTGTATGAAGGATAGGCCTACATCCCTATCGGACTCCGTTGAGCAAGCTGTTCGGATTGACGATAGTTTGTATAATCGACGGCAAGAGAGGAAATAAGAGAGCCAAGACTCCAATTTTCTCTAGGCCAGCGCACAGAGAGCTACAGAATAAAAGGCCGTAGCCCACATATGCGGTAATAGGGAGAGGGCAGAGTAATGAATATAGCCAGTTGCAGAACCTTTGCCCTCCAAACTACCATTCAAGCTAGTAGCTGGAATTTTACCCCGCCCTATTGAGCAGATCTCGCGGCAGTTGCCATACTGAAACAGTGAGCTCCGCCACGTGGTCCAGTCTTTATGTCGACAATTTTCTTCCATAGTACCATCTAATTCAGGACATCTCGACGTATGTGTGTATGTATGTAGGTTCTATTATGGCCATTCGGCGTTGGGGGTAGGGGCGATTACGAGGCGCGAACTAAATATGTCCTGCCGCCTGCTCACCCGCTCCAGTTCAGAAGCCAACCGTGAGAGGTGAGCCAGGGGCAGGGCTGCAAAGACACTGTACCGGTTTCAGTAAGTTTCAATGAAACAGAAACGTGGCTAAAGTTTCGTTTCACTGAAACTTTCTAAATTGGCTTATTAGCGTGTTGAGATGTATATAATTCTGATGGTTCTTACAAGTGAAAAATGCGAAAGATACGCACTAGCTCTATAACTCGTATAGCAACAAATAACTTCACCACCTCTTTCCTCAACCTCCCACCTTCATTACCTCACCATGACTTCCCAGAGTACAATTGACGGCCCAGGAATACCAAGACAACCCTGCCGATAGCCAAACATCCTCCCGTGATAACCTTAACGAGTAAGAAGAGTCCATAAATCCTGAAAAAAAAAACCCCCAAAATCCATAATAACTTTGGATCCATTATCGCCCTGGAAAGGGTACTGAGAGGAAGACTGCACCGCTGAGTGGAGTCTTCTTGAACAGTAAGAGCATTCAGGATGCAGTTACAGCTCTGGAGGAGCTTCAGACGGTTGAGGGTATCAATCAGGCAGGCACAGAGCAACAGGGAGGGTAGATACAGTACTACAACACCAAAAAATATTAGACGGTGGTATGGTTCAGAAACCAGTGAAACAAGGTGATACATTGCTATGTTTTGTATCACTTTGGTGAGACTGACCTATGCTTAGGTTTCCTTGGGTATCACAAGAGTACTGGCCAGGGGGTATTCTCGAGGCCTTATGTCCGCAGGGCAATTCCAGCGTCGTGTGCTTCTTGATCAGCAACCAGCAGCACACCAGTGCAGCTGGACAGTGTCAGGTTTGGGTGCAGTGGTAAACTTCACATCTTTAGGCTCGGTATGTGGTGCGCTATGGCCTGTCTGGGGAAATGCAGACCAGGGAGTGGAGAGCAGCTGTAGTTCACCTGGAGACCGAGTCAATAATTTCCCGCAGAACGTTACTCCACCTTTCGCCACTCGATCGCCCGAAGATTGTTTTCACATATGGATCTTCCTGCTTGTACCTAGATCTAGAGTTTGACGGCCTTTCGCCACCCAAGTCTTTGTCCCCGACCGGGGTGCCGTTTTGCACCTAATATTCAACCCCAATCCCGTCCAATCCTCAAACCTTTTGTATATACACTTCACGGCTCTTCTTGACCGTATCATGAGAAGTGTCATGGAGCATCCGTTTTCGGTTTCCTTGCTGCTTCCTTGCTTTGTACCGGATATCCCCACCCGGTACGCCCTGTTTCATTGCCGGGGACTTCTACGGAATAGGCCTTAAGATACCTGACATGAACTGAGTTTGCTATCAAATTTATTTCACGACTTCTCTACCACCTGATAAAACGAGGATATCACCAGATTAGGCGTACTTTTATTAGCAAATAAGAGATACATGGATTTGTCGACCTGCGCGAGCACCGTTAATATTCTATTATTCGTTTGTCCAAAATACGTCTAATTCTGCCAATAGATATAGATGTAATAAGATGCTTGATTAACTGCGTGCGCGATGTTGTAGTACTGAAGCGCTCTTGGTCGATACTGAAGGTATGGCTCTTAAGTTTCAAGCAACTCCACCAAGGGTGGTAGACATCTTGAAGTAAGATATCAAAGAGCACACGATATGGGGCTAGGCAAGGGGCATGTCATATGGCCGACCAGCTTCATCACGTGCTAAGCCAGCTTCATATATGCGCGAAGGGGCATAAAAGCCTCGACATCCTTCCAAGGTCCCTTCTTCGTATTTACGTCAACAAAGCAGTATCGGTGTTCACGGCAGGAGAATGAAACAGCGAAGGAGACTCGTTGCTACCTAACCCCAAGCACTCCCTCTATACCCCCCCACGAACCTTCCCCGCCAACCCCTCAATAGACAAATTACTCAAGATATCAAAAACCGGCACATCCGCCCCCAGCGCCTCCCTGAACCAACTCCGCATCTCCATCGCCACCAACGAATCCACTCCAAACGCGTGTAACGGCTTGGTCTCGTCAATGTCCTCGGTGCTGAGCGCCAGCATGTCGGAGAGGCGAGCGCAGATCGCTTTGGTAACTGCTCCTTCACTGCGTACCTTTACCTTCGCGCTACTAATATCCACCTCCACCTCCACCTCCACCTCCACCGCCGCGACCGCGGTATCCATAACCGCATGAGCTCTCGAGAGGGCTTTATCTTGTTTGACAGCAGGTTTTGCGCGCTGTTGCAAGTGCCTCATCAACGGTCGCGACAAGAATCCCGGCCGCACAACCCCCTTCCGCCGCATCTCCTCCTGGTCCATAATCCCCACCACCACCTGCGCCTCCCTTCCCCCTCTACTCCCTCCTACCTTACGGCGCGGATCGCAATAGTACTCCAGCAACCCGTGGATGTAGGATTCAGGGATAGGCTGCATGCCCAGCGCGCGCATGAACGCGCCTGCGCTTTCGTGCTCGGCGGTGTAGCCGGCGCCGGAGACGATGCCGAGGTCAATCGAGATAGCGTTTTGGCCTGCGGCGGCGGTGCAACGTGCTAAGGCATCTTGGTAGGCGCAACCGAAGGCATAGTTGGATTGCCCGCTGGCGCCGATGATGCCGCAGACGGAGGAAAGGAGGATGAAGAAGTCCAGGTCCCCCGGAAGGTGGGTGTGCAGGTTTAGGGAGCCGGCGACTTTGGGTCCCAGGGTGGCGGTCCATTGGGAGAGGGTGAGGTTTTGGAACATGGCGGACTGGGGAAACATTAGCTCATGTCTGCCTTAGAAATGGAGGTACGGATTGATGAACCTGAAGAACCATGGATGCCTGGATACAGCCTTTGATCGGAGGCATGCGTTTTTGAGCTTCTTGTAGGACGTCACGGACGGCTTTCTCGTCGCCAATGTCGCATTTGGGTGCGAAGATGGTTACGCCGGAGGCTGTCAGGCTGTCTACGAATGGTTTTGCGGACGCGCTTTCGCCGCCTTGGCGGGAGAGGAGGAGGATGTTTCGAGCGTCGCGGGAGACCATCCATTTGGCAATGCTTTTTCCAAGGCCGCCGAGGCCGCCGGTGATGAGGTATGTTGCGTTTGCGTCGAATAGAGACGAGTTTGGTGGTTTTGTGAGAGTTGCGGCTTCATTGGAGTCAAACGACACAACGATCTTCCGCGATGACAGCCCGCTCTCTATGTTCTGAAAGCTGTCTTTGAACTGCGACGCCGTGTAAACATTGAGAGGGCGCGGGGCTATAATCTTCTTGTTCACGGCTAGGTCCACTACTGTAGACAGGAGTGTAGTGATGCGTTCTCGGTCCTGGAAAAGCGCAGTGAGGTCCACACTGGCGAATATGACGTTCTTTCTCAATTCTTTGGGGATGGGTAATGAGCCTGTACTTGAAGCATCCGTGTCTCGGCTCCCGACTTCAATGACCCGGCCATACGCCGCCACGTATTCCCATGATGTGAGAAGGCCGTCACTCTCTAAGGGTCTTACCACGACATCGACGCCTCGACCTCCGGTGAGTCGTTTGATTTCCGACGCAAAGTAGCCGGTGCGATGGCACAAAGTGTGCGAGATGGGAATCCGGTACAGGTCGCTCACCAACGCAATATCTTCCTCCTTTGAAACAGTGACGAAAACCTCTGCACCTGCAAGCACGGCCAGCTGAATCGCGGCTTGGCCCAGAGCCCCGGCTCCGTCGTGGATGAGAACCGACTCCCCCTCTTGTAGCCGTGCCCAGTTCGTAAGCGAGTCGTACGCTGCTATGAAATTGAGGGGTATGGCAGCTGCTTCTTCGAATTTGATATCGTCGGGGAGTTCTCGGGCTAGATACACGGGACATTGGACTTGGGCGCTGAATGTGCCACTGTGCGTAACGGCAATGACTCGAGCACCAACTTGGAAGAGACCCTTCGCGTTTTGACCTATTCGAGTGACGATCCCGGCGTATTCACATTTGAGGGATGTATGAGCAGCCTGGCTTGAAGCGCGTAAGAGATCCTGAGGTTGAAGACCAATAGCTTTCGTTTCGATCTCAATATCGTCATCGCCGATCGTGGGGGTGCATGCAGTATCCACATCAAATCCTAGTGGCTTCTCCGGGAATTTGATGGCCATTTGTAGTTTCTTTGCCGGAAGCAGTCGACTCACGCAGAGCAACCCGTCCATTTCAGTAATCTCCTCGCTGTAGGTCCTCGGTGGAGCAGCCGAAGTGGTGTTGAAGTAGGAGTGCAGCACCGCCCATATATGCCGCGTAGCTCGTCGAGTGTCCTCTATGTCTTCTAATTCAAGTGTGACAACTCGAAGACCTTCGCTTTCCGAGAGTACCGACCGTGCAAGGCCAAGGATGGCGTCTTGCTCGAGCGTATCAGTATTTGAGCCGCTTCGTTTTGTCACCCACAGTAGCTCTTTGACATTCCGGAGCACCTTCTTTAGAGCATCATAGTCCTTTTCCTGGGGATTCTGAAAAGAAAATTGATCCAGCGTCTGAAGGAGAACGTACGTGGCTCCCGCTGTCTCCTGAAGGGAATCTGCGTTCGTCAAGCTAACTTGTAACCCCGATGTTTCGGCCATGTCTTGAATTGATGAAGCTATCAACTCCTGCAGAGCAGATTCTTCTGTCCTCACAATTACCAGACTGGGCTCTAAAGTCGTCTCACCATTAAGTTGGCCGTGTTGGCAAGCATCCGAGACCATCGCGCTGCTCAAACACGTCGCCGGGTCTACACCGTCGATAATCAACTCGGTTCCTGAGAATTGGTTCTCCCGCAGAAGCTGGTCCCACCTTTCTGCCGGGACCAGTGGACCCCATTCGCGGAACGATTCAGTTGATAGCCACCATCCGGGTAAAAGGCCGAAAATGAAGGATGTCCTGATCAGGTTTGGACTGATGCCCTCGACAAGGAGTAGTTTGCCGCCGGGCTTCAGCAGCCTTCTGGTGTTGCCGAGTGTGGAAGACAAGCATCGGGTAGCGTGGAGAACCTAGAGCGTTGAGTATTAGTAGTACTTGGGCATCTTGCAAGCAACTACTTACGTTGCTAGCAATGACCAGGTCATATGATTGCGGATCAAACCCCTGCTCTTCGGGCTCTTTCTCTATATCCAGGGTTCTACACACAAATCCATCTCTGCCAAAGTTCTTCTTGGCGGCGCCAAAGAATGCTGGAGATATGTCCGTAAACATGTATTCTCTGAATCCTGCTCCTCCATATTCTTCCTCATCAGACTCAGCACAGTGGCCTCCAAGAACCTCCAAAATAGCTCTGGTCATGCCTCCCGTTCCTGCACCAATTTCTAGTACTTTCATATGCGGATTCACGTGCGCCATGCAGCCGACATATTTCTTGATTCCGTCCACTACCTTAGGAGGAGGATTCTCGAGACGATAGTAGTCGGGTAATGTTTCGTCGGCGAAAAGAATGTGAAGAGGATCGACATCGCCTTGCATGATTGTTAGCAGCACCCTGGAGAGCTTGACGATCAGTTTTCCCTCTGGCCCAAGTGATTCCACCTTTCGCCATAGTTCCTCTCGGAACTCAGGACTTTTCAGTGGCAATGAGACGAAGGCATTCCAGGCATCGGATCCCTGCATCTCGTCGATCTGATATCGCATCCAATCTAGATGCTTCTGCAAATGCGCCGGCAGTGTTGAATGGTCCAATTTCTCACTACCCATCGCATCCAAGACTTCAGACATGGCGAGAAAGCATGTGTATTCCGTGAGGGAAACATCCTCGGCACTTTGAGGTTGAGCTTGCGCATCTGACAAGAAGGCTGGGAACCTTGAGTCAGACGAGAGAAGATTAACGTCGGGTTTCCATTCCACATGATAAAGCGAGATGGAATCCTCTTTCTTGTTCACCACAGGGTTAGTGCTTCCAATCGATGTCAGCGTAAGATCGCCCACTAAAAACGGTCCCTCGTCTTCCTTCCAGATAGATGTGTAGTTCACCGTATGGTTCCGGGGGCCATTAGGGGAAGATTGTGCAGAGACTTGGACGACAGAATCGCTATAATTATGTCGTGACCCGTCGGCCGAAATCCAAAGTTCCTTGATTCCCGTCGGCACAAGTGTGGGAATTCCTATTTGGCCACCTTGTGATATGCCAAGGAAGGCAATTTGGATGATGCAATCTAGCGCCGCAGGATGAATAAGACATGGAGACTGGGAGCTTCCTTTGGGTAACCCAACCCATCTTTGAACATCGACGTCTCCGACGCCTTGATTCCCCTCTCCCCAACGGACCATTTGAAATAGCGGCCCGTAATCAAGACCTGAATTTCATAGATGGGCATAGAAATCATCATGCATAACCGGCGAGTGGCAAGACTGTAATCTGCGTTTGTGCTCTTCGGCAACACGCCGGTGGGAATCCGGGTCAGTCAATCGGTATTCTACGGTGACAGAGCCACGGCAACATTGGACCCATTCCCCGTGTTCGTACAAGCACAGTCGGAAGTCGTACCAAGTTCCAAGCTGGTTGCTGCGCTCTTCATCCTTGAGTAGTCGAAATTGCGTCTCGACTCCATGAACGGTCCCAGGTACCGTGATGCTTCTGCTAAATATAACGTTTCTGAAACGGTATCCTTTGGGATAAAGTTTGGGATGTTCAAGCTGCCGTGCAGATTCGATGGCCATTACTAGCATGCCGGCGGCGGGATAGACACACGCTCCAGAGACCTTTTATTGTAAGCCAATACGTGGAACGAGTAGATAGAAAACTTAGGGGCATTGATGACAAACATGGTGCTCACCTTGTGATCTTTGACAAATGCCTTTTCCTCTAGGGTGATCCTGTTATTCCACTGCGCTTCGAGGGGATTCCAATCAGAAGTGGGTGTCCCGAGGAAATCGTGATGAGGAAACATGCGGAGTCTGTAGTTTGTGCTGGCGCGACTCTCAAGCCAATATTGTCTCGAGTGATCAAAAGGATATTGAGGGAGATCAGCCAGGATCTTTTGTTCCCCTTTCGATGCTGGAGAAGGATTATTGACAGCTGCAACGTCGACAGGATAGCCTAGGCAATGAAGCCTACCCGCCATAGTCAATGACGTTAAAATTGCTTGTTGCTGTCGAGATAGCACGGAAGAGTAACATTTCTCCACATTCCAACCGGTGGGTAGTGCCTCTTTAATCGCCGACTTCAGTGTCGAATGTGGCCCGACTTCGAGAAAATGGGTGTCGGACATGGCCTCCGTTATGTTCACCAAAGATGCGAGGCTATGCATTCCATCAGTGAATTGAACCGGACAGACAAGATTGTCGACCCAGTAATCCGGCATAGCAATCTCCGTGGCGTCAGATTCAGGTCCAAACTGGGTTCCGCGAACACTGGACATAAAAAAGCATCGTGGCACTGGTGACTTGTCAGTGTATACTTTGTTGGAATGTGAATCTTGTATAAGTATTCGATATAGGTCCGCCGCAGCCTGCATGTGTTGCAGGTTATGATATGCAATGCCGACATTCAGCTTCTTCGCCATGATACCTTCCGCTTCAAGCAATGGCTCCAGCCTAGCTATTTCACTGTCGTCTCCCGATACTGTTACATTCTGTGGGCTATTGTAGCACGCAATTCGGAGGGAGCGTTGCTTGGATTCCTGGGGAACGATGAGTTTAGAGAGTATTGCTTCGCATTTATCAACCGATAGGCGAACCGCTATCATGCCCCCACGGCGAGGATTCGTCTGTAGCGTCGCCGCCACGGCAACACCGCGAAAGAAAGCCAGTTCCAGTGCGTGAGTTTTGGATATAATTCCCGCACAAAATGCGGCGGCGACCTCGCCAGATGAATGCCCGATCACAGCGAAAGGTTCGATGCGCCAGTGGGCGAGTAGCTCGACTAGGGCAATCTGGAGAGCCGTGCAGAGGGGCTGACAGAATTCGGGGCGGTCAAGCTCAGAAGTCTTGGCTGTCTGACACTCGTCGTATAGCTTGTCTGGATGGAAAATGTTAAATGAAAGTACTTGGAGGCAAAAGCATCGAATGACATACCAAGAATGGAGAATTGGCAGCCAATGTCCTGGAGTATGGCATCAGAATGTTCAAGACTTTGTCGAAAAACGGCATATGATAATAGTTCTTTTCCCATCATTGGCCATTGAGCGCCCTGTCCAGTAAAAACAAAACAGACTCGGAGTTTCGGGTTCACTCTGATGGCCGAAGAGATGTCTAAGGTGCGAAGGTTTCGAGGACCGTCGCAGACAGAGAACGTTCGCCACGGAAGATGAGTGCGGTGTTGTGATAGTGTGTAAGCAAGAGATTCAAGGTACTCAGAATCTTCTTCTGTTCCATTGGGTGTCCTGCTCAGAAAGTGCGTACTGAACGTGTCGCGGAGACGTCCTACCCCGCTTTCGTCGGCAGCAGACCAGACCAGCAATTTTGGTGTTTGAATCCTCGAAACTACCCGGCCTGATACTTTCCGTGTTCTAGAGTGCACATTCCCTTCAAGATTGTTTTCCTCCAGGAAAGACTCTGCATCATCGAGGACTGCATGAGCGTTGGTGCCGCCAAACCCGAACGAATTGACAGAGGCACGACGCAGGCCATCGCCCGGCCACGGAACCTGTCGACTGGGGAAAAAGAGCCCCCATTCTTCCTTGATAGCTGCATTCACCCTGTCAAGCCAGATATTCGGTGGAATCAACGCGTGCTCTAAGACTAAGATTGTCTTTATCACGCCTGCGAGACCGCTCGCGCCCTCCAGGTGCCCAATATTGGATTTCACCGCACCGACATATAATGGTTTGTCGCCTCGCTGTTCTTGACTGAATACGGTGGCAATAGCCTTTGCCTCCAGCGGATCCCCCACCGCCGTTCCAGTCCCGTGGGCCTCGAAATACCCTATTGAGATAGGTTAGCACCGCAATATATGGTTGGGGCGAAAAACATACCAGTACGCGATGGATCTAAGCCGAAGCGCCTGTAGACTCCACGTATCAAGGCAATCTGGGCCTCACTGCTTGGCTGAGAGATCCCAGGAGTTCTACCGTCCGAATTTACCCCCGTTCCTCGAATAATAGCCCGGATAGTATTCCCATCTTGGATGGCGGTTGAGAGGGGCTTGATGACCAAGCTAGCGATGCCCTCACCGCGGGCGTAGCCGTTTGCACGTTCGTCGAAAGCATAACACTTTCCATCTGGCGAAAGGAAGTTCAGGTTGGATAAGCCGGCCGTGTTCTCTGGGGCAAAGATGAGGTTGCTCCCAAAGACGAGACCCTGTTAATAATGATAAGGTACTGTACAATCTGTCTTGGTACATACTGATAGTTGGACTTGAAAGTTATTTTACCATTGTTGTTTCTCCAGTGCGAAGGCTTTGGCATGCTAGATGAAGGGCAACGAGACTCCCTGAGCAGGCTGTGTTAACGGCCACACTCGGGCCATTAAGGTTATAGAAATAGCTGATTCGATTAGCAAGAATCGAGCTTGCACTTCCGGTGGCATGGTAAGTATTCGGAGTTTCTAAGTCCTTGTGAACCGTAGTCTCGTGATCGTTCATGAAGCAGCCCACATAGACGGACGTGTCGGAGCCATTCACGTGATTGAGGGAAAGGCCGGCTTTATTGCAGTCGTTAGCGATAGTATTAAAAGTACTCTACGCATGGGGTGGACTGAGTGAGGCTCACCGTTTTCTAGAGCGTGGTATGTTGATTCCAGTAGCCATCGTTGCTGTGGGTCCATACATTCTGCCTCATGGGGTGTTATGGAGAAGAATGGAGCATCAAAGCGATCTAGAGACTCGGCGATAAAATGTCCATGTTTTGTCTTGACCTGATGGGATGTTTAGTACATGATTTCCATATGACATGTTGGAGTCTGGCATAGGAGCTGACTGACAGTGCCGGTCTTGACGCCATTGCTCTCTGCTCTATAGAATGCTTCGACGTTATACCGATCCGCGGGCACTTCGGTGCGTGCCGAGCCGCCGCGGGTGAGCAGGTCCCAAAATGCAGCAGGAGTAGACGCTTGCTGAGGAAACTTCAGGGCGAAGCCAATCACAGCGATGGGCTCCGAATGCAGTGTTCCAGCTGTGGTGTTGTAGACTTGGGCTCGTTCAATCTCCCTTTCCAAGCTTGGGCCGAAAGTACGACGACTCGATAATTGTTCACCATTGATCGCATGCGTCTTGAGGGGAGGGTAGGGTAGATTCCCATTGACGCTAGATTCGTACCCATTAGAGAGCGCCATAATGGGCGACTGCTGACGAATGACTCGATAATGGGTCAAGAAAGTGCAAGGCCAGCAACGCCAGAGCAAAATCGAATATCAACATGGCAGTGCACATGCTTGTATGTACGTTGGATACTGAGTGAAGAGTTATTGGCCGATCATCCGGCATATTTCTTGCCGCTTCTGGCTTGCGTTGATTTCAGGCACCGGAGGTGTCATTCAAGACTGGTAAAAATGAAGCAGACTTTGTTAGAAAGCCAAGGAAAGGCCCTGGGGCGGAAGATTGTCGTGTAATCGCAGACCGGCGGATACACTGGACAAATCGGGTTCGCAGATTGGGGCGCCTTCGACATGCCTGATCTGGCTGGCCATGAACATTCGTTAACAAATGTTAACAAAATGTATGTCCTTCTGAATTAGAAATATTGTTTCAGCGCACAAAGGGGTATTGTATAAAGGACGAGGTGTGAGGATTGATGAGTTAGAAAGGTGAAGGAAATGGGTGGTGAGAAAGTGTCATGTGACTACTTCAAGATCTAATCTAATCTTTGTGGAAACCTGAGATTCCTACGACACGCCGTTTCACGTCCACGCTGCATGAAACACTCCGCAAATGACTGAAAATGCTCCAGCCATGGAGTTGTCCGGCGTGTTAGAGCTCATACTCGGGGCTACATGTCAGACAAGAAAGGATTCCCTGCGGCGACGGCCCATATCCCCTAGAATCCACCGAACGCGCAGAAGAACCCGCCGGTGCCAAGCAGCAGCACATTCCAGGAAATATGGCGTCCGCATTCTGTTCTTTCCTATATTCACGCGTGACTGTCCTGGCCGCCGACTGTGCACGTCTAATGCGGAATGGCGAAAATGGCGACCCAAATCTCTGCAGCATTCTTCAACCCGCAAAGTCGAGCACCAACCCCAGATTACCTCAGCGGACTGCACGCCTTTCTCCTCCAGCACCCTCACGGCAAAACCCTTCTGCAGCACGTCGCCACCCTAGGAAGCATATGGCCCATATGGGCTGCTGCGAGAGATGAAGTTCGCACCCTCCCCAATGCTCAGCACTATGTGAATGTGCTTGTGGATTGGGCCAACGGCGGGCCCTCCGCACCTGTCTGAAGCTAGGACAGGTGTCATTGCCCTTCCACTCCTCACAATCCTTCAATTGGGACAATATTTTCGCTACCTTGAGTTCAACAACCTCTCACATGCTCAGTTCATCACCCAGGTCCGCGATGCCGGAGGAATTCAGGGCTGCTGCGGCGGCGAGCCTCCTGCATTATCCATTGCCTGTGCCAAGGACGAAGCCCAGGTCGTTGAAAACGCTGCGGTTCTCCTTCGAGTGCTATTGGGAGTTGGGGCTTATATTGAGGCCGTAGATGATTGGACTTCATCGGGGCCCACCATAATTGCCATTCGACTCAAGCACGAAGGGCAGGGAGATGAACTCATGCAAAAATTCCCAGGAGTAGGTGTATGCCCTTTCATGAGAAGAAATGGAGCTAATGTTGTATCTGCAGACATATGTCTCTGCCATCACAGAACCCAAGTCACTCAGTTTCGTGGGAAGTGCTGACGCGATCGCGCGCCTGTCTGATTATGCTCGTGACCACGGACTGCCGGCTGACAAGATGGATGTTACTGGAAAAGCACACAATCCCGAAAACTCCTACCTTGTTCCAGAATTCCTCGATATTCTCAGGCAGAACCCGTCACTTTTCCAACTACCCGAAGAAAAAAGACTTCAAGTGACGGTACGATCGAACCGAACCGGAGAGAGTCTGACTGATGATGTTATCATGGAAGATATGATTATTATGATGCTTGCGGCATGTTGCGATTGGTATCATCTGCTGTCCCGTGTAGCAGAAGACATGAAGGCTTCGGGGCGACCATCTCATCATATGGTGATTTTCGGGATGAACGACAGCGTCCCACTGTCGCCATTCAATAAACAGCGCTTGAAAATTTCCAAATTCAAAGCTCATGAACTCATTCCAGAGATTCCAGACACTCAACCATCCACAAAAGAGCAACATGCGTCTGCTGTTCCTCTCGCATTCCCGGATACCGCCACTCAACCATTCACTGGAACCCAACGGGTATCAGCCGACCTTTCCTCGTTTCCAGATAGCGCCATTGCGATCATAGGAGTATCGTGTCGTTTGCCTTGTGCAAATAATCTTGAAGAGCTTTGGGAATCTATATCCAAGGGCTGTGATACTCACCAGGAACTCCCAAGAGACAGAATCGACCCTAGTGGAAGCTTCCGGCTATCTCAAGACAAGTCTATGGGGAAAAACAGGTTTTTTGGAAACTTTGTCCCCGATATCAAAAGATTCGATAACTCATTCTTCGGCATTAATGCCAAGGAAGCTGCCAGTCTAGATCCCCAGCAGCGAATGCTTTTGGAGCTGTCATATGAAGCCCTGGAATCGAGTGGCTACCTCTCGTCACATGCTCGCGACGCAGAGGACCCTGTTGGGTGCTTCATCGGAAGCAGTTTGAACGAATACCATATTAACACGTCTTCTCACGCTCCTTCAGCGTATACTGCTACTGGAACAATACGCGCTTTTCTCTGTGGCAGGCTTAGCTATCACTATGGCTGGAGCGCTCCTTCCGAGGTCATTGACACTGCATGCTCCTCCTCTTTGGTCGCCATCAATCGAGCGTGTCGCGCTATTCAGATGGGAGAATGTGATATGGCTCTGGCGGGCGGAGCGAACGCCCTCACTGGGCTAGACAGCTTTCTCGACTTGGGCAAAGCTGGATTCTTGAGCACAACCGGACAATGTAAACCCTTCGACGCCTCCGCAGATGGATATTGTCGCTCTGAGGGTGCTGGATTGGTCGTTTTGAAAAAGCTGAGCCAAGCAATGAGCGCCGGCGATGAAATATTCGGCGTTATTCCTAGCATTGCGACAAATCAAGGCGGGACATCTACCTCACTCACGGTTCCGTCTTCTACTGCTCTGAAGTCCCTTTATGAAAACATTCTTCGGCAAGCCGGCCTTCAGCCTTCCCAAATCTCATACGTGGAAACTCATGGAACTGGCACTCAAGCAGGAGATCCTATCGAATTGGAGAGTGTTCGGTCGGTTTTCGGGAGTCCTTCTCGCTCAGTTCCCCTCTCCATTGGATCTATCAAGAGCAACATTGGCCACTGCGAGGCCGCCGCTGGTGTTGCAGGACTTCTCAAGGTACTCGCCATGATGAGGTACGGAGGGATCCCGCCACAAGCAAATCACAATCGGTTGAATCCTAAAATTCCACCCATCGAACCTGACGGTATGGAAATTAATCGAAGCCTAAGGAATTGGGACGTGCCACTGCGTACTGCCATGGTTAATAGCTATGGTGCCGGAGGATCGAATTGCGCACTATTGTGCTGTGAGATGCCACGAGGTCAAACGGCAGCTACACAGTCACTACAGCGGAGAATGTCATTCCCAATAATCTTAAGCGCAGCTTCTAGGGCAAGTCTTCTCTCTAATGCTCGAGCTGTGGCGGCACACCTGTCGAAGAAATCGCCACAGGCCGACGTGGCAGACATCGCGTTCACGCTGCAAGAACGAAGAAAACGACACAGATTTTGTTTCGATGGGTTTGCAGCAGACGTTCCGGGGTTGATCCGTGTTCTCAATTCTGTCGAATCTCCTACTTTCGAGTATCCGAGCAAGTCCAAACCTGTGGTACTTGTTTTGAGCGGTCAATATGATTCAAAGGTGGCTTTGGATCGCGGCATCTACGAAGCCTATCCCGCATTCAGGTCTTGCATTGACATTTGCGACTCTGAAATTGTCAAACTTGGGTATCAGTCTATTCTCATCACAATCTTTCAAACAACACCAATCGCCAGTGCCGTTTCTCTGCAGTGCAGCATCTTTGCAGTGCAATACGCCTGCGCGAGGTGTTGGATCGATTCTAGACTGAAACCCGATGCCATCATCGGCCACAGTCTTGGTGAGCTCGTAGCCTTAGCAGTATCCGGGGCACTGCCATTGGGAGACTGTCTGAAGTTGGTCGCCTTCCGAGCCCATCTCGTTGATACTCAATGGCGAGCCGAAAAAGGGGCGATGCTCGCTATTCACGCCAGCCCGAGCGAAGTCCAAAAACTAGCCTCTCGGCTAGACTCGAGCTTCCCGGGTGCTATACTAGAGCTCGCTTGCTACAACGCATCTAATTCCATTGTAGCTGCTGGAGCGTCGGCCACAATCGACTTGGCAGAGCATGTTCTTTCAACGGATGCAGAGTTTGCCGGGATCAAATTCCAGCGCCTCTCTACTACTCATGCTTTTCATTCATTCCTTACGGAGCCTATTTTGCCTGAGTTGGAGAAACTATCCAGTGGTTTGAACTGGAATCATCCCAACATACCACTAGAAGTTTGTACCCCCGAGGGCCTTTCATCCATGCGAGATTGGAGTCCTGCAAGACACGCTAGGGCGCCGGTATATTTTGCCAAGGCAGTGCAGCGAGTTGAGCAGCGGTTAGGGTCTTGTATATGGTTCGAAGCCGGCCTGGATACTCCAATCATAGCTATGACCAGAAGAGCATGCGCAAATTTGAACACTCACATTTTTCAACCATTGAGCACAAAAAACAGGGAGAATCCCTGGGACTGCATCGGTGCCGTTGTTTCCGACCTTTGGAGATGCGGGCTTTCTCTATCGCATTGGGCCTTCCTCGGAGCATCGCGTTCTGAGTTCAGGCAAGTGTGGCTTCCACCCTACCACTTCGAGAGGCATCAGCACTGGATCGAAAACGTAGACAGGGCCATGGAAGCACACCAGAAGCTTTTAGCCAATCGTCCAACCCTAGAACCGCAGAACGCGCCTTTCATTTCCCGGCTTGTTTCCAAGAAGGATCCGTCAAGTTCGAACTCCCGCATTATAGACTTTTCCATCAATACCAGGTCTGAAAGGTTCCAGAAAGTTGTCAGTGGCCATGCCGTGCTCCAGCAACCACTTTGTCCAGCACCAATGCACTTGGAATGCTGTACTATGGCCATTCACATTCTTATCGGTGACGTTGAAGGACATAATCTATCGTTTGAAGAGCTTCACTTCCAGTCTCCGCTCGGATTGGATTCTGCGCGTGAAGTCGATCTTCGGCTAGAAGAATTGGTACCCAAGCAATCATGGAAATTCACAGTCCGCTCGACACTTTCAGGATCCTCTGTTGAACCATTGGTACATTGTGTCGGGAAAGCCTCTTTGCCGCAAAATATGCCTCTCACTACCTATGGACGACTTGTAGAAAGTACCATCGACCGATTGAAGGATTGTGAGACTGTCGAGCGGCTTATGTCCAAGCGAGCTTACGGCCTATTCTCCAGGGTCATGCACTATGCACCGTTTTTCAAAGGAATTTCTTCAATCGCGGTCGACGGAAACGAAGCTGTAGCCGCCATCAAGCTCCCTGAAAATCAGCCAGGTCGTGATGAGAGTGTTGTTTGGCGCCGGTGCGACACCGTTCACATTGATGCCTTCATTTCCGTTGTTGGTTTGCTCCTCAATAGCAGTGATGCTGCATCGGATGAAGAAGTTCTGATAGCTGTGGGTATTGAGCGCGTGGTTCTCACTCCAGCATGCCAGATGGACTCTTCACTTGATTGGCTCGTTTATTCGAAGTTTATGTTCACGGAAGGCACTCAACCGATCGGTGATGTATTCGTCTGCACTTCCAACCGCAAGGTGGTGGCGATTATGGCTGGTGTTCAATTTGCCAGAGTCGACATTTCGAAGCTGAGAAAGTCTCTGATGACTGCAAACTCGAATGGTTCCGCTCCCCAGGTGCAGCATTCCGCGCCCCAGTTGCAACATTCCAACCAGGTGCCATTCAATACCACGAGTGCAGTAGATGTTTCGAGCTCTGGGACAAAATCCACTCCCGGAGCCCCCACCCCTTCAGAAGGAGATGTTGATACTGGAATCAAGGAGATTATTTCGAATTTCACTGGCTTACACCCAGCGGACATACCCCGGGATTCCGTACTTGTCGATTTAGGAATCGATTCGCTATCGTCGATCGAGTTTGCGGCAGAGATCCATCAAACGTTTGGGGTCGAATTGCATTCTGAGGAGCTTGGTGATATGACTCTGGATGACCTTACTCGACGCCTAGGAAAAGAGCCCCCAAGTGAAGCTCATGATCGTGTTGCCGCCGATACCTCAAGTAGAACCAAATTCGACGCCGGCCACATGTTGCCACCAAGCCCGCTTCATGAAACCAGTAGTCCCATGAGCCCTGCCGCAGTGCCTCAGTCTACTTTGAAGGAGCCGACGAACGGACCACACCAGGGGCAAACGACGCTATGCAACCCATTGGAGGCGCTTCTCGAAACTGACCGTCATTTTGAAGATGCTGCTAATCGACGTGGCTATTCCAATTATTATTCGAGTGTTTTCCCGTTGCAAAATGATTTGACTTTGGCATATATATTGGAGGCCTTCCAAAAACTGGGCGTTGACCTCTTGTCAATCTCTCCTGGAAGTGTGATTCCTCCGGTTTCACACATACCGAAGCACAAGAAGTTGATATCCAGGCTCTGGGAAATTCTTCAAAGCCATAGTATAGCTACAAAGCAGGCCAGCATAATGATTCGTGGTCGAGCAAATCCTGATATTGGACCATCGTCGAAGCTTTACGAGACCTTCACATCCCAATTTCCATGCTACTTACCGGAGGCTAAGTTGATGAAACTGATGGGAGAAAAGTTAGCACCATGCCTCAAGGGCGAGCAAGATCCACTTTCACTTATGTTTGGAACTCCAACTTCCTCGAAAATCATGGAAGACTATTATAGCAACTCACCAATGGTATCTACTCTCACAGACCAGCTAGTGACATTTGTCACGACCCTTCTTCGGAATAGGCAGGAGAAAGGAAATGTGCCTGTGCGCATCTTAGAAGTTGGTGCCGCCACTGGAGGAACGACGGTCAGGCTCGCAGATAGCCTAGAGGCGGCGGGTGTCACGTGTCAGTACACCTTTACCGACATTGCAGGTCGAATGGTTTCGAAAGCAAAAGACAAGCTCGGAAAGTACTCATGGATGACCTTCGAAACCTTCGATCTTGAGAAAGAGGTGCGGGATATTTTCCGTAGTCGATTCGACATCGTTATTGGCACGAACTGCGTTCATGCAACGACGAGCAGGGTCGCGTCCAGCCGCAGACTCTGGGAGACGCTGACTAAGGATGGAGTGGCTATCCTCTCAGAGGGAACTCAGCCGCTAGACTGGTTCGACATATGTTTTGGTCTATTGGATGGCTGGTGGCTTGCCGAAAACGGGACAGAGTATCCTCTTCAACCAGCATCCAAGTGGATGGAGACTTTACGAGCAGCCGGATTCCCGTCTAGTGGCTTCTCGGGCGGACCAACACGGGAGGCATTTACGCAACAACTACTTGTTGGGTGCAAAACAAAGTGGCCGGTGCCCATGACTTCCGCGCCGACGCCAGCCGAAAGCCAAAGCGACTCATTTCGCCTGGAGACTATGGTATACAAAGAGGTAAGTGGTGTTCAAATACATGCGGATGTATATGTCCCGCAACTAGTGCGGGCATCTCCTCTCCCAATTGGTATGTCTTCTCTAACATAACCCTAATAACTCCTTTATTCGCCACTGACATGACATGAAGCGCTCATGATCCATGGCGGAGGCTTCATGATGTTATCTCGGAAAGCGGTGCGTCCAGCTCAGACAAAATATCTCCTCTCCTGCGGCTTCCTCCCCGTAAGCGTCGACTACCGCCTTTGCCCGGAAGTGAACATGATCGATGGACCCATCACCGATGTGCGGGATGCTTATCAGTGGGTGCGAGACAAACTTCCATCTCATGTTCTCAAATATGGGATTACTCTAGACATTGATCGAGTCGTGGTCGTGGGATGGTCGAAAGGTGGACATTTAGCAATGTCCACTGGGTGGACGACAAGGGATGCTGGAATTCCCCCACCAATAGCTATTCTTAGTTTCTACGCACCGGTGGATTTTGAATCAGGAGGTGAGCCACAATATCTCTGCCCTTTAAAAAGAAAACATCGGCGTGGATAGTAACACAAATTTCAGAATTGGACTCACATTCCAAGAAAACAGCCCCTCTCCCGCGGCTAAACAAGAAGCGCATTTTAGAGACATTGCCCAAGACGCCGGTACGTCATTCGTCATTCTCCCCTCATACCTCTGTATGATGCTCCTTACTGAAACACGTAAAAGATCACAAATTACGAAACGCAGAATTCTGAGGATACAGCTTTCTTTGGCCTCCAACCCGGCGATCCAAGATCTGATCTTCTTCTCTCGGTATCCCAGGACGGAACCGCTCTCTCCTTGCTTCTCAATGGTCTGAACAACAGCAACGGCAGCGACTGCTTTGAAAAGCCTTCGCCTTCCCGTGTGGCCGCTATCAGTCCGTTGGCGCAGGCCCGTCAAGGAAATTACCTCACGCCTACGTTTATCATCCACAGCCAACACGACGAAGTCGCGCCATTTGCTGCGGCAGAACGTTTAATCGACGAGCTGAAGACGCAGGGCGTAGAGTGTGGTCTCTTGCGATTGGATAAGGTCAGCCATCTCCACGACCTGCGTTTGCGACCGGGGATGGCGGAGTGGGAGGAGCAGGTTGTACCGGGATATAGGTTTTTGGTGGAGGCGGTGTCCAACATATTTTTCTAACATCCCTGCCTTCTTTCCTTTCCAGTGTGCGATGGGATTTCAAATGGCATGTGCAGGGTTCGACGTGGGCGGATCGTGCCAAAGGGCGATGGGCGCCATCCCACCGACGCCCGGCCCCGGGCTTCGATGCGACCATTCCTCCTTCGTTTTACCATTTTCCTAGTATAATACTGGGCGGCCGTTAGATAGCGCGAGACCTTGTTCAGGTAGCCAAACCACACCACTTAATAATTCATCGATTGTCCTTGGAGCAAGCACTTTGTTCACTTTGCAGGCAGCACTAATACTTTGAACATGTCACTTCGAGTATTACTCAAGATCTTGCAGGGTACTCCATTCGCTTTTAAAACGAGCTTCTCTTTCTCTATAAATTGCCGAAGCTTTATATCCTATCTTGTCAACTAGAAGCAGTAGCTCATGCGGATTATAAAGAGAGAATCAAATATTGTATCATAAGAGGACTACAGTCTGTATACTACAAAGAGAGAGCGGTGAGGCCCCCTAGCGGGAGCCTTAAGCGAAGCACGTAACGCGCACTAGGCGCGTAGGGGTTTTATATACGGCTCGTAGAGCTTTTAGGGTAATCTATATACTATCCCGGTAACTTATTACCTAATATCGTGCCTTTGAAAAAAAGGTAGTACTACTCTTAAAGCGTTTAAATTATTTAGTAAGCTTTTTAATTTCTTTAAAACCTTACTTTTTAATACAATTAATGAGATAAACATAGGGTAAAACTTAAAAGGTATTTAAAAACTATATAACGTAGTCCCAGCAAGACTTCAGCCAGTCCATGCGCACGTAAACCAACGGACCCAGGGTTAAGATCTGGAGTTGTCCGAAGGAATGCAAATCCGTTTGCGGGTCCACTCCGTGCGTCAAGACGGCTCGGTCTCCTCAAGCACAAGCCAGACCGGGTCCGGGACAAGCTCAAATGAACAACGGTGAAGCCAAAACACGCCCACGCCTTGTTTACTTGGCTATGTCACGCAAGGATTGCGACTCCCTTTCAATCAAGGACCTTAATTCAAACCATCTCTTCCTAATGTCCTCGAGATACTATATACGCTAAAACGAGCTCCCATATGTACGGAATGCCTAACAATACTCGGTTCACACCCTACAAATTCCCGGCGTGGAGATGCCTTAGCTCTGGGCTATCGCAAGGAATAGTAATTCAGCTGATAGGGGAATGCCATCAGAGGAAGAAGCGTTGCGAAGCCTTCTCCCCTAGCCTAGTTGGCGAAATGATGGGACTCAGATGCCGCACATATTGGGAGCACGGTTTGCAGAATAGGAATTCCTTTCTTATCTGCTGTTCGAATGCCGAAGTGCTACTTTACTTGACCACAATGTGATAGATATCAGAGCCGGTCGAAAAAGAGCGGACCCAAGCGCAGCATGTGTTTTTTGTGCGATATGGCTTCCAGGCTGTGGACCCTCTGAAAATCTTGCCGTCTTTCCAATGCTGCAACACAAGAGTCAAGTCCCTGGGGCAATTGCTCAGTCTGCGCTCGGATTACGTGGGGCTCAGGTAGCAACATGCTGTAGAAGAGTGAATCGTATGAGCTGGGGGTGATATAAAGGCACATCCGCCTGCGCACCTGTCAGCGGCCCGGGTCCGGCCTAAACAGCAATGGCCTCGCAATCCATGCCAGAAAATGAGCGTTCATTGGTCCATTCCGTAACAATCGGGACGGTGGCCCAAGGGGTTGACCCGCATATAAACCCTTTCATCCGCTACCTTCCACTGCCCGACTCTTCTGAACATATCCACCCGCTAAGTTCTTCTGCCCTTCTAAAATGGCAGACCTCACTTATCGTCCTAGGTCAGACAGAATTACCAGGCAAGAGCGTCGACATACCAGTCCCCCGCACGGATTTCCTCCTAAGTATACCTCAGCCGAGTGGTCTGCTTTGAGATCACTAGCCTAACTTTGAGTAAGGAGGTCAGCATCGCTCAGGGAATGCGTGGAAAAAGTTGCCAAGAGAGCTTCGGGACCAGATTTATGAACACTTTTGGGCACCCTAGCAAAGCAGACTGCTACTCGATTTTTGGACCAAAGTACTTCGTCAGGAGTCAGTGTCAGATGTGGAAAGAGATGGTCGTCACCGCTCAACTAAGGCGTATTGGGCAAGACATACGCGCAGAAGCTCTGGATATATATTTCAAGCAAGTGGAATTCGAATTCGACTCGGCAAAAACCTTCAACCCGGACCTTTCACGATTGTCTGGTTTCCTCACCGCGGCACATCCGATATTAAGCCCGCTTACAAGCCCCTTCGTAAAGTATCACGTTCGACACGTGAGGATTCACGTTGACGCAGGATGGAACATCCAAGGGGAAAAGCTTTTTCTCAAGATTTCTTGCAAATCTAAGAAGTTCAAAGCCATTTACAACTTTGTCTTTGTGCTAGATGGACACCTCGTGGATAGTATCGCGTTTCTTAGCTTTCTTGCCGCCAAATTCCACACTATAAGGCAGGAGCAAAAGCTGCAATGGTTCTTCACCGTGCACTGTGTCCAGAGAAATAAGCTGGCTAGACCGTTTCAGATTATTATTAGACAGTTGCGGAGCTACAGCGCTCCTTATACGAAAAAAAACACTTCAACACACCACCAATAGATACATCCACCTAGTACTTCACTCAAGCAGCCCCACTCTTCATCCTCCTTAAAGTATGCTTCTGACCACCTCGGGCTGCCCATCACACTATCTCAGTGTTTATAAACACAGAGCTCGTAGGTGTACTAGAACCCAAGTCCATTTCCCCAATGGTCAGATTCAGACCCCCTGGAGTAAAGACACGCATGAAAACTTGTTCCAGATAGCCGAGGTACCGAACCGCCTTATCCTCCGGGAAAAAGCTGGAGTCAATCGTCATGATAAGATCTACCCCGGCATTGCCAGGCCGAAGGCAAAAGTTCATGAACATGGCGTCTACCAACCGCTGGACCGTTTCAACGCGGCTTCTGAACAGTCCAAGGTGTTTGGTTGCTGCTTCCTCGTAATCATCGGCAGGATGGACGACGACAACAGGGGCAGACGCCAGCAACCGATGCAGCTTATCGCCAAGTCGGACCATGTGCTGCACACTCCTAGCTTCGTCTATTCGCTTCTGTACAAATTCCACGTTCTTCCGGAAAGTCGAGTCACGGTTGATGCTGGTGGCCAAAGGGGCGGTGGTGCTTACAGGCCCTATGAGCCTGTCTATTCCCGTGAAATCGACATCTCTACCACTCAACAGAACGTTGAACAGGAAATGATCATGTTCTTCGACGTGTGTTGCAGCTATTGCCCAAGCTGTGAGCATCGCGGTTGGGTAGGATAGTTCAGCTGGGAGAGTTACCGGGAAGTCGATGCCGAGAGACAATGTGTGAGTGATACTTGGGATTTTTGTGCCGTCCAAGGTGAAGTAACTCCAGAACCTTGTGTCCTCGAGTTCCCTCGCAAGCGCAGTACCAGCTTCGTCCTTTTCCAGTTCGTAGATATACTCGATGAACCTGTTGTACTGCGGCCGTCCCGGCGGGTTATCGTTGTGGTGATACGCATAGTCGATCTCTTCCAACAGCAACTTTCGACACCAGCCATCGAACACAACGTGGGCGCTTGACCAGACGAGCCATATATCCTGAGAGTGCCCACCATGCGCGATGCTGAATCGTGATAGCGGTTGTCCGAGACCCCACGATACGATTCGATCCTCAGAGACGAGCGACGAGAGGGCCTCAACGTGGCGACAAGCAAAGTCTTCTTTCAGCACAACCTGGACTAATTGTGATGATAACGAGATGATTCGAGTCCGCAGAAGTGCGTTCGACTGCACAACACGCCGCAAAGCAGTCTCAAGTCTGACCAAGTCTATGTTGGCCGGCAGTTGCATAATGTGCCGGTGAGTAGTACCTTCTGGCGAGATTATTTCCCCTTCCATGTAACGTTGCTGTTGTCTTGTGAGGGGATATGCATCTTCAACGTCTTGCTCTTCGATGTTGTGAGCCACAAGGCTTTTCCTCAGTTGGTGGACACTGCGATCAATTTTCCCCAGCAGGCCGAACCTGGATGGACCCGATGTTCTTCTCTCCTTCAGAGGTACCATCTGAGCAGCCATGGCGGACAAGACCGGATTTTCGAATATTATCTGTGCCGAGAGATTGTGTCCGAGATCTCGTGCCGCAGCGGTCCGCCTTTCCATTCGCTGTGACAGGGATATTCGTCACTGCCAGAAATACGGAGGGTATCATGTATTTCGGTAGATCAGTGCTGATTTGGCGAATTATGTGTTCCTTCATATCCGCGAGGTGCTGCTGCAGTACGTTATCAATGTCCATTTCACCTCCCCGGTACTCTCCTTTCTGAGCCAGGTAAGCGACGAGAACGTCAGAATCCTGACCCTCGAATCTTGTGATATGGACAATTACTTGAAGCTGCGCGTCGAAGAGGGATTCCTGAATGCGTTGCCGCACCTCCTCACCCTCAAGCCGCTGGCCATATAGTTTCAGTTGCATATCCCCACGCCCGATGTACAAGATGCTGCCGTCTTCCATGTACCTGACAAGATCGCCCGTCTTGTACATCCGCGTGATGTGGCCGTCTCGGAAGTCTCGCAACCACGGTGGACTGAGAATAAACTTCTCCTCATTAGCTTCGGGGCGGTTCATATAACCTGTTGCCAGGTGTGGGCTCTCGATGACAAGTTCCCCCACTGCCCCAAGAGGAGTGAGGCGGTTGTGGTTCTCGGGCCTCACAACCCATAGGTTGGTCCCAGCACTGTGACCAATGTTCCTTGGGTCGTTGCGTGACAAGTTGCAGTTGATAGCGCACTTGACGGAACACTCGCTCGGCCCGTACCCATTCATGAGTTGTACGATGCCGTCCCATTTGTCCACTAGAGATTGGTCAGGAGCTTCTCCGGAGAGCAGCAGTATCTTGAAATCCGGCAATTCGTCCTGCTTCAATGTATAGGCCACGGAGGGAGTGATGTTGGCAAAGTTGACTCGCGCGGTTTTCATAAACGCACTGATATCACCCATGATATCCTCGTCTGATGGTACACAGATACAGCCGCCAAACATGAGGGTGGTCAATATATCCTCGACACTCGGGTCGAAGGCGTATGGTGCAAATTGCAACACGCGAGAGTCAGGCCCGCGTTTGAGCAAAGGCGCACGAGCCATAGCACCAGTGGCAAAGCTCTTGTGTTGTACTCCAAAGATTTTGGGAGTCCCCGTAGTTCCTGATGTTGAAAGTATGTAAAGCAGGCTGTCCGGGGTCGCAATCTTGCCATGGACCTGCGCACCGGGTGTGATAAAGTAACCTGTGTCGTCAGAGAGAACAATACTCCGCCAAGGTGGATTGGGAAAGGCTTCCTCTTGTAGTGGAGAGCAGAGAACGACTTTGATACCGGCATCGCTGGCAATGCCTTCAAGACGTGCTCGCGGATACGTCGGTGACAGTGGCGCGAAGGCGGCGCCTGCTTTGATGACGGCCAAGATACTCACTATCGCCCACTGTGACTTTTCGAAAAGAACACCCACAGTGTTGCCTGGTTTAACACCGGATCGCACCATCTCTCCCGCTAAGCCGTCAGACAGCCTATCTAAGGTCGCGTAATCCATGGTGCCGTCTCTAGAATAGATTGCCGGCGAAGCTCGGGAGTGTCTTACTCGCTCTCGGATCAACTCATGAACGCAGACCTCGTAAGCCTTATGATGCCTAGCGTTCCACCCAAACATGGTTGACTTGTCTGCCTTGCTTGCGAGGTCCAGTTCGCCCACTTTGGTGTCTCTAGGCACCGTGCTGAGTTCGTGGAAGGTCTGCTCGAATTGTTCAAGAATTCTTTGGACCTGCGGCGGCGAAATGACTTCGCTGTCGAATGTGGCGACTATCTCAATCTGAGACTTCCTAGGCATAAGCGTAAGTACCAATGGGTATTCGTGTAGGGATCTCTCGACTTCGTCCAGCCTGATACCTTGTTCCTCCAAGGATTTGGTATCTGCGACTTGGACAATCAAGAGGGTACGGAACGAGGCGGCATTTTGGACATCCTGGTTTATGCCCAGGATTCGGGAGAGGCCAAATTGTTCATAAGGGATCATGGCCGAAAACTGCTCTTGGAGGCCCCCTAAGAAGCCGAGAACGGTTTGAGTGAGGTCAATTCTCACCCTAATCGGCAAAGCTGTAATGGTGGGCCAAACAACATCCTGCAGCTTAGGAGGCAGGGAATTGCGCCCATGAAGGGAGTTTCCGAATGTGACGTCGTCTGAACCCTCGTACCCTGAAAGGAGTAGAGCCCACGATGCTCTGGCCAGAACCGTTATAGTTGTGGTGGCTAGTGTTGGGGCTGCCATGGTGTGCCGCAAACAAGATCTGTCTGCTGCCAGATGCCCGGCCTTCGGGAAATTGGGAAATGACGGTGTTGGTGCATTCTTGAGCTGCTCTCTCCAGAATGAAGTACATTCATCTCGGTTCAGACCCTCGCAGAACTGCACAAATTCTTGGAAGTTTCCTGTTGGCTTCACGGTCTCTGTGTGGGAGTAATAATTATGGCGAATATAATCGACCACAGACTCCAAGCTCCAACCATCGAATACTGCGTGGTGAAGCGTCCAAACAAAATGAGACTGACCGGATGATGGGTCCTGGACGTGGTAATGCCTACTGGGAGGCTGACCAGGTTGAAAAGAGACCGCTTTGTCTGCAGCCAGGAATGATGAAAGATCTTGCCTGACCTCGGTCCACTCCGCATGATATCTTAAGACCACCTGCACGAGGTTGGAAGAAGATGGCACGATTGCTGTCCTCAGGATTGGGAAGGCAGTAGTCGCACTCTCCCACGCTGCCTTGAACTTTTGGATGTTCACAGCAGCCGAGAAATCGAATACAAACTGGCCCGAATACAAGGAGGGTAGCGCCAGCGAAAGCGAAAATAACCCTGCTTGGAGATCTGTGCAAGAGAAAATACCCACAACCTCCTCATGATCAAGGCCGTATTCTTCCAGCAAGGACCGGAATTCAGAAGGATCGTCTTGCGTAAGTGAATATGAGGCTGGGACGACGCTTAGGTGGGATTCATCAGCATCGTCAGCGGCAGCAGGAACTTCCTGCATGGCGGTGGTCATGCCGGATAGTGTTGGGTTTTTGAATACCTTCTCCATAGTCAAATGAAAACCTTTCTGGTTGGCCATCGCCACCAGTTTCATACATCGGAGTGAGTCCCCGCCGAGTCGGAAGAAATTGGCGTCTGGCATGAGACTCTGGGCAGATGGAAGAAGTTGTCTCCACATCTGGGCCAGTACCGACTCGATGGGCGACAGGCCTTTGTCTTCTTCATCACCCGTTCGCAATCTGGAGTAGAAATCCTTCCCGAAGCTCAAGAGCTTGCGCCGGTCAAGCTTCCCTGTGGGGCCCAGGGGAACTTCCTTTAGGGGTATCCATGCGACGGGCCACATGTAGGCGGGAAGCACTTCTGAAATGCGTGCAAGAAGTCCTTCAATCTCTATCTCCATCTCTTCAGTCATTTGTGTGGTGTCTCCATCAACATCCTGTCTAGGTGTGTCGTGGATACTCGGGTGATGAAGAAAAGCCACCAAATTGGCAGTGCCGTGTACATCAAGTACTTCCAGGAGTATGTTTGCTTCAGGGAGTCGAAGATGCTGTTTCAGTTTAGTCTCGATGTCCTCAAGCTCGATCCTTTGGCCACGAAGTTTGACCTGGCGGTCACGTCGACCGACGAAAATAAGTTCGCCGTCTTCGGCGTATCGAACCAGATCACCAGTTCGATAGCTACGTCCCATTGAGGCCACGCTCGACTCCCACTCTTTTGCCCACGGCAGAGAGTCGAGGAATAACTCTGCATTGCCCGATTCATTACTGATGTAACCCCGTGCGATCCCCGGACCTTCCGCCACCAGCTCTCCGATAGCTCCTACAGGAGCAAGCTGATTCGGATCATCCAGGCGCGCTACCCAAGCACGGCTGTTGACAGAAAACCCAATCCGAACAGCATCATCACCTGCAGGACGGGCTTTCTTCCCGATGCATGCTATTGTAGATTCCGCAGGACCGTAGGCTATGATCAAGTCCAGCTTATCTGCCCACAGCCCCACGATATCTTGCGTGACCTTTTCTCCGCCAGAAATGAGTGTTGTCAGACACGGGACTTCTGATGGTGATAGTAATCGCGCAACGGTAGGCGTGAGAAGGACCGCGTTGGCATTGAAGTTGCGTATCGATTCTGCCAAGTTGTTCAAACGATCTGCATCGGAAGGAATGCAGACGCAACCACCACGCATCAACGTCATGAGCATCTCTCCGAACGCGGCATCGAATGCGTAAGACGAGAACTGGAAATATCGAGTTTGCCTGCTTATGCCGGAGAGCTTTGCCAAAGCCAAAAGACTGGAACACATCGATTTATGCTCAAGTTGAATCCCTTTCGGCGTGCCCGTAGTCCCTGATGTAAAGATGACAACCGCTACATCGGAGGGACTAACATCAATCTCATGTTGCTCGTTTCCTGCAGGAGCCGACAATGAGGAAGCGGACACAACAATGGTTCGGGGTGCCAGACTGATTGCTCTATCTTCCTGAGCTCAGGAGCTGAGGACAATAGTGGCCTTCGTTTCTTTAGATAGTGTCTGTAGTCGACTTGTGGGGTGCGAGACATCCATGAGCAGAAAGGAACAGCCACTCTTCAGGACGCCCAGCATCGCCACCACGGTCCAGAGCGTTTTTTCAAAGCAGAGAGGTATGCAATCCCCTTGACGGGCTCCCGCCTCAAGCAGTAGTGAGCACGCACGCGAGGACAGGGTGTCAAGCTCCAGGTATGTAAGCCCGCCGTCCCAAGAATCCACAGCTTGTGATCCTGGGCTCTCAAGCACTCTCTGTCTGAACGTCTCGTGGACTGTAGATGCTATAGTTGAAGGGGGTTGCTGGTTCCATCGTTGCAGGTCTCGTCGGTCCAGATCACAGATCAAATCGAGGTCGCGCAGCGTCCGTCCGCAACTCGTTGCAGCCAGCAATTGTCTGGTAACGTGTACCATTTGACTGAGAAATCTTGCATTAGCGGAAGAGCTCTCTCCGCTAATCTCCAGGTCCAGCGAACGCGATGCTTGTGACTCTTTCACCCTGCAGAGGATCTGACGTGGGATAGCAGAACTTCGTGAATCGGAAGCCCCCTCATTGGGAGTTGCCCAGTTCTCGAAGCTGTCTGTACGCAACCAGAAGGTTTGCAATGCGACCGGAAATGCGGTGTTCTGCTGATAAGATTTCCCAATGCTTTCGAGAAAGTCGTGCGCACTGCAATCTTGATCGACTGCAATGCTGGCATCGCACAGTTGCCCAGACGTACTGGTGCATACATGAAATAACGATGTTGGTGTCTGTAGATAGACAGATAGAAGGAACCCCAAACTGCCAGAAATTACGACCTCTGGGGCCCATCCATTGGTGTCAAGCTGAATCTCCTCCTGGACGCTGGTTTCCATATTTGACAAAATCTCCATGATTTCGATTGATTCCGTTACGTTGGCGGACGGCTCTGGCTGTAAACAACGATGAAAACTGTAAATTTGTGTAGTCTTTATATGTAGAAACAGACTAGAAGTAATATGTCTTATATGAGCGCTGTACGGAGTACTCAAGATCTGGGCAAAGAAAAAGCGTCCACGTGCGAAGAGACGAACACACGCCTTGGTACTGTGCCATTGTCCATGTCCCTGAGACCTCTTCCGCCTCGACACTATGCTCTAAATAGGAGCATACTACAGTGATGCGACGATAGTCAAATTCAGCGGCCCATACACTTCCGTGCTTAGGCAAGGTGAACCTCACTCTTGTCGACCCACTGTAAGCTCGGCAGGCCCTTGTCATCTAGCCGCCCCGATGCCGCGCGCCAGCCTTAAAAAAGCGGGGAGAGGGCTGAAGCACTTCAGCTGCTATCTTATCTGTAAGGGCAGTAATAGTAGCAATAGTGGTAGCAGTAGCGGCAGTTGGCTGGCAGCAGTTGAATAGCAGCATTTGAGAGACAGTTGTAGTGGTACTTATAGTGTCAGTAGTGATTAAGGTAGAGGCTACATAGCTGTCGAGTTGACAGTTGAAATGACCCCTTTGTCCCCTGCTTGAATCCCTCTTACTCACGTCCTACGTTGTCACATTAACATATCTTCTAAAGATTCCGCGACAAACTTTGGCCTTACTCTGGCCTGAGAAGCATTCACCCACAATGTCGATCAATGTACTCGTCCAACCAGTCGATAGTCCTGATGATTTCACTCAGATTTACCACTGCATAAGCGAAGCCTTTGGCCGCCAAATCAAAGACTCGATTTGGATAGCCATGAATTCGAACTGGAACTCCTCTGAAGGCCAGAGAGAAGGCGCCTCCAAGCTCCTTGAGCGCTGGCAATCCGCAACCAAGAATAAAGAGGGCCATCCTAATACCGTCATCTTGAAAGCGACTCTGCCGGATCCCCAAGATGGTTTCAAGCTCAAAATCGTCGGCGCGGCCATCTGGACTCAAGCTTCCTTCGTGGACGGGTACGGCGACCCGCCGACGGACAACCCTGCTGACCTCGCGGCTTTGACTCCAACCGAGAGACGCTTCGCGAGCCAGATGTATCGCTCGCTGTGGAAACGCTGTGTTTCCCTCGCTCGGGAAAAGGCGAAATCGGACTCGCCGGCTATGTTTACACTCGATACGTGTGCCGTCGACCCAGCTTTCCAGCGAAGAGGTGTTGCGGGAAAGCTGGTGGCATGGGGCCTCGAGGAGGCGAAGCGGAGAGGGGGATTAGAGTGCACGACTGAGGCATCACCTATGGGGCGGGTTGTGTACAAGAGGCTTGGGTTTGGAGCGGAGGGTGTGGGAGAGGATCTTGTTGAACTGGCACGGATCTACAGTGGCCTAGTATTGAACTCGTTAGGAGCTTCTAGTAGGTTCTATGCCTCGTATTTGTAATCGTCTTTTACCACTTCTTCTAGAACGTTCTCTACCATATTCTCTTAGTATATATAGCTTCTGCTTTCTATAGAAACAATACAAGGAAGACAATTTGAACTCCCGAACCAAACTGCTCGGGCAGTTCTACAGTTATGAGCCCGGATCCCCTTCCACTGCACACCTAAGACGAATCGGATACACCAGCAATACACCATCAACCTGTTGCTTGCTCAGCCAGACTTCCTGGGCTGGTTCTTGTTGATT